>BQNB010027911.1:0-46020 GCA_026074375.1 Tanacetum coccineum
AAGTTATAGCCAAATGAAACTTGAAACATTTTTCGGCAAAACCAAATGAATAGTGTGCTGATGTGAATAGTAAAAGGGGGTTTCGGACATTTTTTGACTTTCTAAACTTTAGCGAAACATATAGTAACACACATATATATATATTAGCATCCTTTAAAGACGTCATTAACATATTTTAGGAAAAGCGATAAAGTTATTAAAAATAGTAAGTTTGGTAAAACTTAGCGGATCGGACTTGGAAGTTTAGTGATTATTGTTAGTTAGCCCATTTTGAAAATATGGAAACTTAACAAATATAGGGGACAATATTAACGTCTTGAAACTAAAAACTTTCCTAAAATAGAAACTTTCTAAAAGTAGCAATTGAAAATTTGAAAAATCTTGTCTTGTAATGATATTCATTACAAGGTGTTGGGTTGTCATTTAAGCCACTATATGTCCTAAGAACATTTATGGTTTTATTCAACTTATTCGAGATATTAACGTCTCAGACAAATCTATGACTATGGTTCCATATTTTGACAATCAATTCGCTCATGTATAGTTCTTGGTCGAGTTGGTGGTTTGAATCATATTTCATTTATTTGTCACATAAAAAGCAAGTAAACAAGAGAAATAAGTAACAATATATGTTCCACGTGAAGGCGGCTCGATAAGATGTTTTATTCACTTCTTATTTTTTATTTGTTTTGGCTGATTAATCACAGATTTCTAATCATTTTGTCACACAGGCTAGAAGTTGGCATGACCACTTTAGGTATCTTTGCACCTAAAATGAAAATTAATTTGATTCAATATTCACCAAACTCTTTGACCAACTCAATCACCGGGTGAATAACACAACACATAATGCAAGAGACCAATAAAACTTATCGATTTTTTTGGTTCAATTTGTTCGGTTAGTTTGGTCAATTAATACAAAATATAGTCTCTTTACAAAATAAATCACGTGTCTCATTGAATAATTCACACATATCGAAACAATTTATCAAGTAACAGCTTAAACATTTGCAATCTTTCATTTTCAGACAATATATAGTCCTCATGTTGTCATGTTTCGTGCTCTAAACACATAAACTAGTTGCTTACAAACTTGAATTTTTAGTTCAAAGTCATGAACTCTTGCATTATCTCTTTCTTTTCATACACATAAAAATCTTTTTTGTTTATGGAGACAATTTCTAATCTTATATTCTTTTATTTTATCCCACATAGGCTGGAAATAGAAATAATTTGTGACTTATATACCAAGAACTATGCGGGTGTTAGCGGAAACTATTTTAATCCAAGCTGTATCCTCTATGTTTCGTGTTATGAACACATAAATTTGATGCTCCGTGTATCAAATCTTTCTTTCACCAGTTATTAAGAATTTTTGCAACATCGATCAATTTTTTTACCATTTTGTTTTATGAAGACATTCCTAACTTTTTATCCTAACACTTTATCCCACATAGATCGAAGATAGAAGTTGTTGGTTACTAAGTGTATGAGTGTTAAATGTGTTGAGAATAGTAGTTGTTGGTGCATGATTGAAAAAATCTGAAACATCATGAAGTATTAGAAAACTCATATGAACTCTTGGCTTTTTTTTTCTTTTAATCTGGTAACTTAAAACATGTTTAATCTTTAATTTCACACAGGTTAGAAAACGATAAAACAAAATTTGAAGTTGTTGGTTACTAACTTCACATAAACCGAAGATAGAAGTTGTTGCTTACTAATATACCATAAGTGTATGCGTGTTAAATGTGTTGAGAATAGTATTATGTTTTCTAACGCGTCGTAATTAGGGGTGGAAACGAGCCGAGCAACTCTTGAAAAGCTCGAGATCGGATCGGTAAAAACCTCGCACGAGCCGAGCCTAAACGAGCTCGAGCCTAAGTTTGGACTTATTTAATAATCAAGCTCGAGCCCGAGCTCTATAAAAATAGCTCGAGTAAGCTCGCGAGCCTAAACGAGCGCCTAAAATATATATGTATATAAATATTTTATAAACGTAAAATTGCGTTAAAAACGAGCCTTAAAAAATAAGTAAGAGAGCTCGAGCCCATGTGAGAATAACGAGACCCAAACACCATTTGAACTTGGTTTTCGCTTCAATACATCAAATGAATTATTCGAGCCCATTGTAGGGCCGCGCTCGAGCATGTGAAATTTTTCCCGAGACGAGCTTATTCGAGCTCAAAATATGAGGCTCGCAACCGGAGCTTAGAACCCCCCCGAGCTCGAATTAATATATTTAAAAGAGCCCGTACTCGAGCACCTAGCATGCTCGGCTCGTATTCATTCACCCCAAGTCGTAATGGTGCCTGAATGGAAAAATCTGACACATCCATGATATTGAAAACTCATATGAACTCTTTGGCTATTTTTTCTTCTAATTTAATAACTAAAACATGTTTAGATCTTTATTTTTCACACAGGTTTAAAACGAGAAAACAAATTTTGAAGCTAAATAAAGAAGCAATGAAAATGAAAATTGTAATCTTAAATAACCGGAAGCAGCTCTCTCTCAACCTTGTGAAAAGATAGGGTAGTCTACACTACCTCAGAGAACCCTCCTCCATACACCGTGAAGATGGAAAATGGGACCCATAACCCCAGTGGAAGACGAGGTATTGAGAGTTACTTACATACTTTGCTTTATTCAGAGGATTTAACTAAAATTATATACCACCAACCCAGAAACTAATTAAGTAGCATCCACGGTCTTTATATCTTTGAAAAAAATAACAACCATAATTCCCTCAAATAACGAAACCCCCCTTAAAAAGAAACGTTAAAGCCCATCCATGAGCACGACACATGAAAGTTGAGTCAAACATTTTAAACTCCTTTGAAAAAGTTAAAACCGTGGTTTGTATTTTGAACAATGCACACATATTGGCATTATTTTTTTCTTTCATGTGTAAAAATAACTTTAGTATATAATATACGAAAGTATCCAAACAATTATTCTAAACATTCTATCCCACAAACATTCTATCCCACATGGGTTGGAAAAAGAAATTGTTGGTTAGTAATATACCATAGTGTGCTTAATTCACTTGTGATTAGATTAGTATTATGTTTTCGGTTCTATGGGCTTTCTCGTGCTTAAAAAGTTTGCAAGCATAAAAGAACTCATAAAACCGAGAACTGATATGAATTCTTAAATTTTTAATATTTTTTGGTTATCTTTCTTTATTCTTTTTAATAATCATATTGGAGATCGATTAGTTTCTGTTAGTTCAACATTTCATAGAGTTTGCATCTGTGAAAAATGGTTAGAGCTCGGTTAAGATCGAACCTGTAACCTATTTTATTAAAGTCTATGCTTGACTGGTCAACTGTGTATTTGCGGTGAATGGGTGATACAAAAGCAAAAATATGTCAAAAGTGTGTGTGTCCTACCTCCCGTCCCATTTTTATTGTCCACGTTTTCATTTTGGGATGTCCCAAATAATTGTCCATTACTAAATATAGATAGAGAACTTTGATAAAGTTTAATATATTACTCTTATTTAAAATTATTATTACAAACTTTAAAGAAGACTTTAAGGGTAAAATTGTCATTCTGTCAAAAAGTAAGAAAGAGAAAACCATAATAAATGCATTTTTTTAAACTGTGCGTTTTTTGTGAGGGCACAATAATTTTAGGGCGGAGAGAGTATTTTTTTATTAAAATTACAAAGATATTACGGTTAGATGATGTTTGATAAAAAAAAAACACTTAATAACGTGCAAATTAAACACATCATTTAACACAAAAACCAAAATGTGTCTCACTCCATAATTTCATAAACATATCGAAACGATTTATAAAGTATACACTTTACACTTTATGACTATAAGCTTAAAGGATTTCCAAGCTGCTTATTTTTGGATATTGACATAATCATGTTTGTCATAAACTTTGCCTAGCTACTTGCAAACCTAAATTTGTACATTTGAGCATTCTTTTATACTAATATAATGTAGTCTAAGTAAATTACACATCTTTAGAATAGTATAATGTTTTCAGCCAATTCATATTAACTCTAGACTTTTTGTTCATTTTAATCTATAATTTCACATAGGTCCATACTAAACGATGCTCTATATTCACAAATATCTTTACAACCAAGGGTGAATTTAAATAAAATTTATTATGAGAATTCTTTTTTTGCGCATTAAAAAAACGTATAAAAACTCAAAATTAGAAAAACTTCTTTTACAAAAGTTTTATGCACCAACATACCTGATTTAATGGAATTTTTCTATAATTTTTCAAGAACTTTCTAAAAAATGAATTTGTTTTTATCCTTCTCACAAATATTTGTCTTTTTATTTTAATCTTCCTCTATATATATATACACACACACACACACACATATATATATATATATAGAGGAAGGTTAAAATAAAAAGACAAATATTCGTGAGAAGGATAAAAAGAAAACTTTTTTTAAAAAAGTTCTCGAAAAATTATAAAAAAATTCCATTAAATCAGGTATGTTGGTGCATAAAACTTTTGTAAAAGAAGTTTTTCTAATTTTGAGTTTTTATACGTTTTTTTAATGCGCAAAAAAAGAAATTTTGATGCACAAAAAAATTTTGATGCACAAAATTTTCAATTTGTTATAGTTTGATGCGCAATAAAATTTTGATGCAAAAAGTCAAAAGAAGTTGGGTACAAAAACGAATTTTTGATGCACAAAAAACCGATTTAATGCACAAACGTTTTTTTTAATAAATTTTTTTCGGCAAAACTATCCACTTTTAGAAAAACTTCCTTTACAACTTTTTCATGCACCAACATACACAATCTTGTGGAATTTTTTGAGAATTTTTTGAGAACTTATAAAAAAATAAAAAATCTTTTTATCATTATCACGAGTATTTGTCTTTTTTATTTGATCTTTATCCTATATATATATATATATAGAGTTAGGATCAAATGAGAAGTTTTCTTAAAATAAGAAGGATAAAAAGTAACTATAATCGCATATAGTTACAAAAACAACATAACACCCTCTCACACTAAGAAGATTTTTGGAAACATGAGAAGGGTAGGGAAAGGCTTTTCTGGAAGAGAAACACCCTTATTTCCAACAATGATGGTACAAGCTCAAGAAGAAATGGGTGAAGGTTTAGCAAATCCCACTGATCCCCATCACACACCTACTATTATTCAACCATCAACATCTCAACCTCAAAAGAAACAAAAACCTAGGAAGCCAAAGAGAAAGGACACTGAGGTACCTCAGCTTAGTGGTCCTACGGACAATGTTGCAGATGAGGCTGTCTATGAGGAGATGGATGACAGTTTGGAAAGGGCTAACCACTAACTGCTACTATACTTAAGATGCAGAGCAGGATAGGGGTAACATCAATAAGACCCAATCCAAGGCAACACCTAATGAACCAAGTTCCTTAGGAACTAGTGTTCAGGTATGGTCCTAGCGCCAAGAAACCAAAGGATCTAATTGCTTAAACTGGGTTTAAGAATGTATCTAAGACTTCTAATGATTCACTGCTCGTAGGAGTTAACATACCTCAAAGTGATAAGGATAGTCTGAAACTAAAGGAATTGATGGAATTATGTACCAATATTGCAAAATGAGTTATAGATTAGAGAAAACTAAGACCTCTCAAGCTCAGGAGATTACAAGTTTGAAAAGGAGGGTCAAGAGAACATAGAAGAAGAAAAAGGTCAAAAAACTCATATGGGCTTAAAAGATTAATAAGGTTGGTTTTTGTCAAAAGAGTAAATCCTCTGATGAAGAAGGTTTGGGTGAGGAGGATGCATCCAAACAGAGGAGGAAAACTGATATAGATGCAGATGCAGAATTAACTTAATAGTACTCATATTTGATTGCTGATACAGATATGACTAGAGTACAAACTTAGTGGTGATGAGGTGTTGTTGAAACTTAGTTCTTCTAAAGATGTGAACTTAAGTGTTGATGAAGTTACTTTAGCTCAAGCACTTGCAGCTTTGAAAAGTGCAAAACCCAAGGCTGACAAGGTTATGTTACAAGAACCAAGAGCAGGTATAATTGAACAACAACACTAACTGCTGCTAACAACAGATCAGCTGCTCACAACAAGACCCCAAGGCTAAAGGGCTTGTTATTCATGAACAGGAGCAAGCACCTACACCAACAGTTTCTTCACAACAACCATCACAACTCAATGTTCAGGATAAAGGTAAAGGCAAAATGGTTGAACCAGACCCTGTGAAGACATTGTCAAAGAAAGATCAATTGAAGGCTTGACTGAAAGACTTGCCTTCAAGCTACAAGCTGAAGAAGAAGAAGAAAGGCTTGCCAGAGAAAAAGCTCAACAAATTGAAGAAGCCAACATTGTTTCATGGGATAATGTGCAAGCAATGATAGATGTTGATTATCAAATGGCTCAACAAATGCAAGCAGAAGAACAAGAAAAGTTAAGGTATTGAAAAAGAAGTACACAGGATTATATGGGTTGTACAAACCTTAGAAGTAAGAGAAGAATCACTTTTGCAAAGCAATAGGAACAAAAGAAAACAGGAATGCCAAGACGCGTCACGACTGTACGGCGGGTAAAGCCAAAGACTGCAATCAGACGCGAAGGACAGCTCTGTGGGGTGTACGACTGAAAGCACCCATGAGTGGCAGTTCTGTTACTCACACAGAGAGGCGGAACGGGGGGTGTGTACATATCAGGAGTAGTAGATACAGTCGAACAAAAGCTGAGCTTATCTTGATGTATATTGACACACATAAGGACATTACGAAAAATAGATCCCATGCGAAAAAAAGGGTCTAACACTATATTTAACGACTTCACTTCCATGACTACAGGCACAAATTGATATCTGTCTGTCTGTCTGAGTGAATGTATCTTCTACGGGAACACTAGTCGATAGCATGAAGACAGTACGATATGGTTCACCCAGATGCACACAAGAGCTAGCTTTGGTGCTTTATCTCGTCAATGATAGAAAGTAAGCATGCAATGTGAGCTAGCATGTGATACTCAGATATAGTATTAAGAAGCATAAGGTGGATGAGAAAAGAAACACAAAGCTTATAGACTAATAGAAATTATTCCCTATAAAGAGGAAGTAGCAATTGGAATGCTATTCCTTTGGCAACTACAGCCTCTAACATTGTTGACTACAAGATCCATAAAAAAGGTGAAGAACACCTATTACCAGATTAAAAAAAATCCAGGGCTGATGGAAGATTCAAGATAGTACTTAGTCATCATCATATGTCAAAAGCTTTGACACAGAAGATTTAGAAACCCCTATAGAAATAGGTAAAATATAAGCATGGTTCCACTAAGGCCAGAATAGGGCTATGAGTGAGTTTATGGGTTATCTAAAGATAATGTTTTGATCATATGTTGAAGATCAAGTATGGCGGAATCAACAGGATTATAGAGTATTAGATTAGAATCTATATGATTCATGTGGAGTACATTCATTAAGGAAGCAAAATGTGCACATTCATATGTTGGTAGAAAAGAGATATCCTCTTACAGCACCTACAATCACAGATATGCTAAATAGGAAGCTGCAAGCTGATCATTAGAATGAAATTATGTTATTAGTTTCTTAAGCTCATCACAAAACAACTCAAGAATCAATGAAGTGTTTGGAAGCATCCTCCTGGTGATTAATGAAGCTTTTAATGAAGAAACTTGAGATTTTGAAGAAGAATATCAAGTTTAGAGGAGGATTGTTAGGATTAAAATCCTTCTTGAAGTTACTGCTGCTAAGGTTTGTGTTACTGCTGCTAAGTAAAACTTAGTGTTGTTCAGTAATCTTAATGAAAAAATATGCTAAGTAGTTAGTACTGCTAATTACTACTGCTAGTGTAACTTAGTATTGCTAGTGTAACTTAGTACTGCTAGTGTAACTTAGTACTACTAGTGTATATTAGTACTGTTAGTATATGTTAGTACTGCTAGAATAAAGTTAGTACTGCTGGTAAAGATTAAAGAAAATATTCTAAGTAGTTACTACTGCTTGTACATAGTTAATGCTGTTGGTGTATAAGTTACTACTGCTTGTTAAGAGTTAATACTGTTGGTACAAAGTTACAACTGCTGAAAGTATTTACAACTGCTGAAGATCAATGATTAGCTTGAAGATCAAGATTACTTATGAAGATAAGGATTGAGGTTATTTAATAGAATAGATTCTTTTGAGAATAATCTAAGTTTCAGTAATTATGTAATTGACTAGGACACTTGGTGTATAAAAGAGTCCTAGGCAAAGAGTTTAATGTTATCTTAGACGTATAATTCATAGCTTCAAGATTTGTAACTCAATACTAGGAGAGTAATCTTATTATTTGTAATAAAATTATGGAGCTTTTTATTGTGACAATTATATTGTTTTTGTGTATTGAAGAATTCTTACTATATAAAGATAGATTTCCGCATAATCATTAGTATTATCAAACAAAGTTTCTTAAACCTAAGTTATGTTAGATTTATCTAGCATAACTAAACCTTAAACAAGCTTAAGGAATTCGATCATTAGAAGTTAACTGAGATCAACAACAAAGCTTGGCGCTCACACAGAAAAGTTACTACGTACGGTATTCCGCCCTCGAAATCCACCCCTAAGAGGTGATTCGACTTAACCTATGAACTCTAAATACCTTCCCCTTAGAAGCTTATCAGACCCCAACTAGATCCTCAATGATTTAGGCTTAACCCCACGAATACAAGACTTCCCTTATAACTCGATAATGAGAGATAGTTTGATTTAAGAATCAAATCCCTAACCTAGCTTAGAGACTCAAATCTAAAGAAAGAGTATGAGAAAGAAGACCCTCGACAAAACACACAAGTATGGATTAGGTACTTGTGTGGCTCTCTTGCGGAGATGTGTTTCACTTTAATGGAATGATAGATGAGAATATTAGAATACTTTGATGTTTAGACTTAGACGTTAGAAAGAGAAAGAGAGAAATAATGATATCAAGAGGTGAGGAATATAAAGGCCAATAGAGGGTATTTATAGGCCAAGAACCCAAAAATAGGAAATGCAATTCGGGTGTGGCGCGCTGGCCATGCGCTGACGCGTGCCCAACGTGCCAGACACCCGAAGCCATTTTTTGGGTTCTTGGCTTTTTAATTACCCACTCCTCTTAAACCCCATTGACTTCACGCTATGACCCTTCCAATCATTCATACACTCCAGGTCAACCACTCAAATTGCCATTTTGATAAAAGCGTTTAAGTAATAATAAAAGTGTTATTTGCTTATCGAAAAGTAGAGATAGAAAAGAATTATCAAAAGTGGCATTTTGGGTATTTCTCAAATGTGTAACTAGCCAAGTTGAGATACAACTAAGGGTTAGAAGGGCTAGTTAGATACCAAAGAATATTCTTAGAATATTCTTTACTTGGTAGAAATAGGGGAAAAGGATTTGATTTTTGAATTTCAAATTTATTAACACACATGTTAGATAAGAGGAATGAGTGTGTGTGAGTTTTAAAGATGTGACTTGATGTGATAAAAGGGAGCCTCTTGAGCTCATTTGAAATGGAGGGTTGAGATGAGAAGAGTACACTTGGTTAAGTGGCATGATCAAGGGTGATGAGAGGTTGTGTTTGTTATGTGAGTGAGAAGAGCGTGTATAAGAGATAGGTTATGTTTGTTTAAGATTAAGCATCAATCCAAGGGTTGAGAATAAAATGATGGAGTTTGGAATCGATGAGGTGGCATGATTCAATGTAAAGGTAAAAGTGGTTGTTTAGATATGTTGTTGAGAAACACCAAGGGTGAAGAAGTGAAGAGTGTGGGAAGTTGGATTATTTACATGGCTTGATCAAGAGTTGAGATGAGGAAGTGTGTGTGTGTAATTTGAATTGTATGAAGAAACAAGGTGAATAGTGGATATGTAGTGGAGAATGTTTTGAAAATATATAGAAGATTATGGTTGAGAATGTAGGAGACACAAAGGTACACAAAGTACAAGAGAAGTACATTGTGTAAGGAATGTGAGTTGGCATTGTTGGAGGTTTATTTGGAGAAGGTTTATGTGAAGAAGGTTTTTTTGTGTTTAAGAAGTGTTTAGGAAGATAAGTATGAAGTTGATGGTGTTTAGGATGAAATCAAATGATTGATTTGGGTTCATAATCACATTTCCATTAAGAAGGAAAAGAGTGGGCAAATGTGATTATGGGATTGCTTAGGAAGAATGTGTTTGGAGTGTGTGTGGAAGAATGAAATCACTTGTTGGGTAAGAAGGTTAAATAAGTGATTAGATAGAATGCGTTGTAGGAAAACTTGTATATGTGAGGAATACATGTGAGTTTTTAAAACATTTATATGTAAGGAAGTAAGAAAAGTCAAAGTATAATTAACTTCCAAATACCACAAACTTAATTATTCATTTAGAATTTAAGCCAAGAAATCAACATTGGATTATCACAATCATCTGATTGCAAACAAGCTAGTGCTTTCATCTAAGTAAAGCATATCCCATATCGGGAAAGGATGCGTTTACGCAAAGTGATCTTTGACTTAGTTTGACCAATAAGGGAGTAAAGAGTTAAGATCAACATAGACCCATTATTTGTCATAGATCCAATAAACCAATCCTAGCCACTCATTTTTTCATCAAAAATAAAAAAACTCACTTTTTACCTCTTTTTTAAAAATAAAATATCTTACAAACGGTAAATCGTCACACGACAAAAAATACACCATCGCGACGAGTATTTTTTTATCTTTCAGTAGACGGGTGACACGATATACTTTCGAGGAACTTTTTTTCGATATTTTTTATATATGATTCGTATAACGAATCATATATGATTCGTATAACGAATCATATATGATTTCATGAAATCATATGATTTCATGAAATCATATATGATTTCATGAAATCATATATGATTTGTGATTATAACTAACTTTTTTCAATTTTGTTTCAGTCACGAATTGCGAAAATCATATATGATTTCATAAAATCATATATGATTTCATAAATCATATATGATTTCATAAAATCGTATATGACTTCGTAAAATCATAAAAAAAAATTCGTCAAAAGTAATTAGTGTCGCCCCTCTATAGAAAGATAATTTAATTCTCGTCGCGATGATATGTTTTGTTTTGCGTAACGATTAACAGTGTATGAGATATTTAATTTTTAAAAAAGAGGTGAAAAGTGTTTTTTTTTTATTTTTGATGAAAAAATGAGTGGCTATGATTGGTTCATTGGATCTATGACAAATATTGGGTCTATATTGAACTTTTGGCGGCACTTGTTCCTTGACTGAAAAATGAGTGGGACCCACCTCGTCGCTGGGGATTATCGCTGGGGAAAGAATCCTTTACGAAGCTTCCCCAACGAGTATTCCCCAGCGACAAGTCGCTGGGATACCTTTCCCCAGCGACATGTCGCTGGGGAAAACCCCGACATGTCGCCAGGGAAAAGGGCGATTGAGGTGGCAGGGGTGACCGCTGTCACCATTACTATCAGTCTTATATTATTTATTGGAAATTGGTAAAAGTAGTTTTAAGAGCTGTATATTTAGGGTTTTGCTAAAGATTGTGGTTGACAAGGTATTACTTAATTGTATATTAGGCGTACATACAAAGTCGTATTGCCTTAAATGAGGTCATTTAGTGATTAATGATGTCGTTTAGGTTTATGTTAGGACATTCTTCTTCTTGGGCTGATTGAATGACACCTGAGTTGTTATACAACTGTCATGTCTGGAAAGTACTCGATACCATTTCTTAGTGAAAGTTTGTACACAATACTCTATGTTCCTTTATTATTCAAACCATAGACTCATTAAACACAACGCAACATATACTTGCTCACTAAACAAACCCAAATCCTTTTGGATTTTTTCATTTTTTCGAGATATCAATCTTCAGTCCCTACCATCAACAAATTGAAGGGTCGCGATTGTTATGGTTTAAGCAAGTTTGATTGTCCATATGATTGGTAAGCATTTCGTTAATTATTTTTTTTCTTTTTTACATTGGCAATGTGTATTATTGGATTGGATAATTTTGTGTTAGTTTAAAGTTTGTTGTAAGTATTTTTTAATTATTTTTTAGCATCAATGTTTTTAGATTTGATCTTGGTTAGGTCTACTTATTGTAATAACATTTTATAGAAACGTGTTGTAAGTAGAAGTCGTGAGTAGTTCAGCTTTGTGATATGTATATATATGAGATAATTTGTGGCTGTAGCATTTAATGATGTCCTTTAAATATGTATATGTGGTTATAGAATTTGATTTAATATGACGTGTATAAGTTAATGTCGAGGCTTTTGATTTTTTAAGTCTCAGTAAGTGGGTTTTCTAATTTCCAAAATTCATGAAATGGTTTTTGTAGATTTTGTTGATGGAGCAGGCTTGGGCTCAAGCTCCGAAAGACCACGTGAGTTCAAAATGGATGTTTGGTCGATAAAATTAATTTTTTTTGCTTCTGTAATGTGTCGATGTGTGCATTTTGTTTGCGTCGTTTAGTTATTTGGTATTGTATTTTGGTCTTTTGGTTGTGGCTCGGTGATGTATTGTTGTTTGTTGCCAGAAATTCGATGTTAAATATTTGTTCTTTTGTATACGCAGGACAAAATAACACCGAGATGATACTTGAGATAATACTTGAATACCCAGTGAGCAAACCTTTCCGTTTCTAATAAGCATATGGGTTAAATCGTTTGCTTCTTTAACTTATTGTTGTATTTTTATGGTAAGCTTGTAGATTAATGCGCATATTGTTTTGTAGTTTGTTGTGCCCTTTTAGTCTTTGGGTTGTAGCTCTGTAAAATAATTTTGTTTGTTGGAAAATTTTCCTTCTTAAATTTTTGTTCATTTATCTATGCAGGAGAAAGTGGCCCCGGCAAGATACTCGAAATGATGCTTATATGTTGTCGGTGAGCAAACATTTTTGTTTCTAGGTAGCATTTCTTCGAACTTAAATATGTGCTTATTGGGGTTGATTGTGTATCTTTATTATAATCTGTATTTTAAGCGCTCTATTATATATACTATAAGTCTCTTACGTGGTTTCCTATGTTGTTGTATTTGCCGATTTTATATGTCGCGTATAAATTTTGATTATTTTTAAATCTTTGTTAATTCATATATGTAGGAGAAAATGAACACCGACATGATATTTGAAACAATACTTACATACTTAGTAAGCAAACTTTTCCTTTCGCAGCAGGTTTTTTTTAATGGGTTATTTGTTGATCTTAGTGGTCTGTTGTTGTTTTTTTGTGGTTGTTTCGTCTATAGATTAATGCACACGTTGTTTTGTAATTTTTTATTTGCTACTAAATCTTTGTTCTTTTATATATGTATGAGAAAATGATCAAGAGAAGATACTTGAGAGAAAACTTACGTAGTCAGTGAGCAAAGCTTTCCCTTTTTATAAGCATTTGTATATATTTGAATATGTGTTCGTGATGTTGACTGAATACATTTCTATAATATGTGGTTTTAAGTGGTTTGTGATATCGTTTAAAGTCTAGCATGTGGTTATAGTTTCTGATTTCGTATGATGTGAGTAAGTTGAAGTCGCTGTTTCTAATTTGTGTGATTATAGTTTCTGATTGTTAGTCTAGGATGGTACCGTGTTCTGCAAATTTCATATGCTATTTCTGTTATTATGAATTATAGGATACTTTGTGAATAAAAAAGGCTACTATTTTTAAGGTTTTTTTTATGGAAAATAGCTGATTCTGTTTGTTAGCATGAATCATGTAAGTTATGGTCATTGATTCGTTCCACTTTCACCGATTGACTTAAATGAAAAGGTCAACATATGAGTTGTGACAAAACCGATATATGATAGTGTTACAAGATGTGACAGCAATGATGATAGTGGTAACTCGTAAGTGTATTTTATTTTTCGAAACAGATAATTGATGTGCATATTTTTTCATATCATTCGACATTTAGATCGATGCAATGGCAATATCGTTGATAAAATATACTTAATAAAGAGAGATGGGAAAAAAGGATGTCGTAGAAATGTTTTTCAGACGAATCTTTTTCTATATCCTCTTTTTCCTTCCCATATCAATTGTTGATTTGAATGTGAATTAATATCGAAAATGGTCTTGCTAATTTTTCTTTCCATAAATGATATACACTAATTGCTATCTTCATCACAGTCATATCTTGCCATCTTATTATATATACTCTAAATACTCTGATTTAAGTTGTTGGGCCCTTTCTTTAAGTACTTAATTTGTATAATGTTCAATACTCTCTTTATTCAATATTAACATATCTAGCATTGCAATTTAGTCATGGTTCGTACGTTACACCGCATGTTTACTTGATTATGTGCCTTTGATTATAAAAGGCTGCTGCTTTTTTAGATTTTTAACTAGATTTTGATGTTGTCGTTGATAAATGAAGATTTTATACGATGTGTATATTATATCCTGCATATAAGTTTTGGTTCTAAGTTCTCATTACTGAATAAGAATTGTAGATTTTATATGTTTTATATAGTTTGTAGTGGTAGCTAATGATTTCATATGTATTATTATCTTAAAAAGGAAACAAATTTTTGTTTTAGAATTGAATGTGTTTCGAGTAGGTTTCCCTTCCCCCCGGCCACCTTTTAGGTTATATCAAATATGTAGGCAATGTGTTGTTGTGTAAAGTTATAAACTATGTTTCAGTAGTTAATTATGAAGTGTATTTTTTTAGCTTGATATATTTAATGGATGATTTATATATGAACTCACTAATGTGCGCCTTAGATTGCAAAGTTGTATTTTTTTCGTAAAGTTTGCTTGCGCAACATGGATAAACTGTAGTTCTAATGCTTACAATTTAGGTTATCAGATATTAGTCTAAGATAGTACTGTAGTCTGCAAATTTCATATGCTAATTCCGTGACTCTAAATTAATGGGAAATATATGATTAAAAAGGCTATTGTTTTTTTAGGTTTACAACGAGGAAAATAGTTGATTCCTTTTGTTAACTGATGCATATAAGTTGTGTTCATTGGTTTGTCTCTACTTTCAGCGATTGTCTTAAATGAAATGGCCAATATAGGTTTCGCGACAAACCAATATGTGATAGTGTTACAGGACTTGGAAGCAATGATGATAATGGTAACTGATAAGTATATTTCATTTTTTAAACAGAAATTTGCTACATATCTTTTCATAGCAGTCAACATTCAGATTGATGCAATGCCAATATCGTTGATGAAGTATACTTAATAAAGAGAGATGAGAACGAAAGAGAGGATTTCGTAGAAGTGTATTTGGTGCAAATTATTTTCCCATATCCTTTTTTTCCTTCTCATCTCTCTATGTATAAGTCTGTTTTGTTAGTGGTCCTTGTTTTTCGATCTGAATGTGAATTACTATCAGAAAATGACCTTGCTAATTTTTATGTTAAAAACTGATATACATTTACCACTATCATTATCATTGTTATATCTTACCATCTTATCAGATATACTCTAAAGACAGTGTTTGATTGTATAATGTTCAATACTCTCTTTGTTCATTACTAACAGGTCTAGCAATGAAAATCTAGTCATGGTTCGTATGTTGTACCTCCTGTCTACTTGATTATGTGTTTCTGATTATAAAAAGCTGCCGCCTTTTAGATTTTCAACCGGCTTGTAATGTTGTCGTTGATAAATGAAGATTTTATAAGATGCGTATATCTGTTGTTCAAAATTGATCAATACATAAGTGTCATAGTTATTAGTACATTTATTAATAAAATGTTTTTGTTTTTGGTTTAGGCTAGCGAAGAAGTCTCAAATGGTTTGGGTGAGGAGCATGGAAGAAATCAATATAGAGATTATATATAAGGCATGAGGGAGGATTCACGTTTGATCCATTTGGTATTATAGGTAATTCTTTACTAATTACTTTAAAATAATCCATTAAAAGACTTTTTATGATACAAGTGCCTCACTGCATGTGAAACTAAAAAACAAAAATGACGCGAGCTTGGGAAACAAACAGAACCAAGGTTTAAGCGATAGGTTCAGTAACATTTTCTATGCCACTTCAAACGGAAGTTGAACCGTTAGAGCCCTGCTAAGCAAAAGCCGTGTGCGTCAAGTTGTTGGAACATTTAGCAATCGAATGTATATTCCTTTGCTAGAACTTTTAGCACCAAATGGATCCAATTTTCAGCATATGATTCATAAACTTCAAGGATACTAATGGTCATCATGCTATTCAGTATTACATGCATCAACTTCCCGCGCTATATCTCTTCAACATATAACATTTGAGGAAAAAACCAAGCTTTGAGAATCGTTGAGTTAGATGATGAGGGTGTTGTTGATGATAACAATGTTATTGTCATCATCGTCATCATATATCTCGATGATCTTTGGAAACTTGGGTTCTTTTTCCTCATGCGTTTGAAGTTAGGGAACTATAATGCTTTTGGCTACTTAGAGTGGAAAACTGAAGAATGTCCAACGATGCTGAGAGTCTCAAGGATAATTAGATTCTTAACCATATTTTTTTAGTTTATTTCAATGGACTTCATCTATATTCATAAGATATATGTATAATAGATATAGTCTATTTATTTTTTCGATATTTGCATCTTTCTAACTTTGATTCAGATTTAGAATTTATGCAAAATTTAAAGTTGTAACTTTGAGAGAAAAAATATATGTCAGACAAAAATTATCGAATATTAGACTTCGCAACAACGAGCGACCGCCTAATACCTCGTTTAATTACATAGTAAAGAATGAATAACTATAATTGGTGACAATTCTTAAAAAGGTGGGTACAATCTCAAAAAACTTAATAGCACAATAAACAATTGATTATAATTGAATGATTTAAGTTCTTACAAACAATTGTAGTAGAAATTAACTTTTTAACCACAACACTAATGGTTGTTGTTAGCAAAAAACAACCTAAGGTATGTTGTTAGAAAAATCCATATATTTATGTTATTCAGACACACGTTAAGTGTTTATACTTTCAATAATAACTATACGTTCATGTATTTGATGGTTGGATAAATCCCATAAATCATTCAATAAACCACGATATAATATATAATGTGTACAAGGATTATTCTAGATGTGGGCTTGACCTCAAGACAATAAATATACTAACTATACGAGCTAACACTCCCCTGTAGTTAGAGCGGGAGAACACCGGACGCTCAAACTAGAGCAAAACTCCTCAAATTATGTTGAAGGTAACCCTTTGGTGAAAATATCCGCAAACTGATAACGAGAAGGTACATGAAGCACGCGATCTGACTAGCAACAACTAAATCACGAATGAAATGTATGTCAATCTCAATATGCTTCGTGCGCTAGTGTTGAGCCGGATTGCATGATAAATAAACAGCACTGACATTATCATAATAGAAAAACGTAGCAGAAGATAAAGGAGCATGTAACTCATGTAGTAAATTGCGTAACCAGCAAGTCTCAGCAACAACATTGGCAACACCATGATACTCTGCCTCTACACTGAAACGAGAAAGTGTCGGCTGACGCTTAAAGGACCAAGAGAGTAGGTTGTTTCCAAGAAATACATAATAACCTGAAGTCGATCAACGAGTAGTAGGGCAACCAACCCAATCCGCATCCGAATATGCAACCAAATATGTAGTAGAGGAAGAAAATAACTACAACCCATAATCCAAAGTACAATGAACATATCGCAAAAGAGTCAAAAAATGAGGCTCCCGAGGATCATGCATATAAAGACACACCTGCTGAACTGCATAAGAAATATCTGATCGAGTAAAAGTGAGTAACTGTAGAGAACCTGCAAGACTCTGATAAAGAGTCGGGTCAGAAACCGGATCACCATCACTCCCCAGTTTAGACTCAGTATCAATAGGAGTCCGACTGGGATTACAATTATCCATATGTGCCTTGTCAAGAATCTCAATAGCATATTTCTTCTAAGATAAAACAACCCCAAAGAATTATGTGTAACCGATATACCCAGAAAATAATTGAGCGGACCCAGATTTATCATAGCAAACTCCTGGTGTAACGATTTAATAGTCTGCTGCAACAAACTCTCAGAAGAAGCTGTGAGAACAATATCATCAACATACAATAACAAGTAAGCAGTATCGGTCCCCTGTCTGTAGATAAATAAAGAGGAGTCACAACGACTATAAGAAAACCAACCCGAGTAATGTAAGATGCAAAACGCTGAAACCAAGCTCGGGGGCCTGTTTAAGCCCATAGAGAGACCGTTGTAACAAACACACATAATCAGGATGAACAGAATCCTGAAATCCAGGAGACTGATGCATATAAACAGTCTTAGAAAGATCACCATGTAAGAAAGCATTCTTGACTTTGAGTTAATGAATCGGCCAATGTCGAGAAGCAACTAGACTAAGAACAATCTAAATAGTACCCGGTTTAACAACCGGACTGAAAGTCTCTTCAACATCTACCTCCTCTAACTAGGTACTACCATTCGCTACAAGACGTGCTTTACAGCGACTAAGTGTGCCATCCGCCAGATACTTGTGGCGAAAAAGCCACATACAACACACAATATTGGTATCCGGTGGTCTAGGTACTAAAGTCTAAGTTTTGTTTTTAATAATCATAGTATATTTATCACGCATAGTATTTTGCCAGTTTGGATCATTAAACGCATCACGATAAGATTTTGGTAAAGGATAGACCGAAGAAACATGTAAATTAAGATGCTCAATGGTACGGTTAAATCCGACATGAAAACGCATAACCATGGGGTGAACCGAGTTAGGGATTAGGTTAACCGTGGGATTTTAGACTATAACGGGTGCATGTTGGTTTGAAACTGTTGTGGTTTGGTGTGGGACAGCCATAGGTGAGAATTAAAGCTGGACTGGTGTATGTTGGGCCATAAGGGATGGCTGTTGGATTAGGGAATGGAGTTAGGTCGAAGATGGGGAAGCAGGTGTTGGTTGTCCCACGGTAGGGGACTATTGGGCTACGTGTTCGGTTGGATGTTGTTGGTGTGATAATGGATCAATTTGTCCAATAGTTGGTGTGGTAAGGGTAGGATTTGGAACAATATGGTGTAGATTAAAGGTATCGTCTAAAAAGGTATAAGCGGAAGTGGATTTGGTTATGGTGAAGCCATAGGGAAACACGGTTTCATCAAAAGCAATATGACGTGAAATAATTATATTGTTGGTGTGTAGGTCAACGTAACGATACCCTCTATGAGAAGAGGCAAATCTCAAAAAAATAGAGGGTGTTGTACGTGGTTTAAGTTTGTGAGATGGATAAAGGTGAGGGTAACATAAACATCTAAAAATGCGTAAAAGGGATAGTTGGGATCTTTGCCATATAAGTGGGAGTAGGGAATGTCATTAGGAATAGCCATTGAAGGAAAGATATTTAGTAAGTGTGTGGCCATATTAAGAGCTTCGACCCAAAAAGTTGGTGGAAGATTTGCTTAGAAAAGGAGGGTGCGGATGAGGTTATTAATTGTATAAACCATTCGTTCAGACTTCCCATTCTGTTGAGAGGTTTAGGGACATGAAAAGCGGTACTGAATTCCATTTTGGGCAAAAAGGGTGTGTAGGCGACGGTTGTTAAATTCACCACCATGATCACATTGGAATGACTTGATTTCACACTTAAATTGAGTGCCAACATAATTACGAAGGGGGAATTGCATATATATCCCTCCAAATATATATAATTGCATATATATCCAATCAAAACTCAAAATTGCATATATATCCTTTCAAAGATTTAAAATTGTCATATATATCCAAATTATTTTTATATATATATTTAATATCAAAAGAGGTATGATAATTATAAATTAAATATAAAATGATCATTATACCCTTATTTTTATCTTTTTTAATTAAAATATGTATCCTTTATGAAAAGAAATAACATCACTTTATAGATCAAATGATATTTATAGATCAAATACGAGATGATTCAAGCATTACACAGTAAACAATGGCATATCAACACACTGATTCAAGCATATAAATATTTATAGATCAAATGATATACTTGGTTCTCTATAACAAATATTAAATAACACCTATGCAATTCGTTAATCAATTGATCACGTAGTAAATCATTGTTGGTCATGATGGGGTTTTTGTTGGTTAGATTACATAATGAAAGATACTATATCAAGTAAATGCAAGAATAATACACGAAAACATTATATAGAAAAATCAATACAATTAAAAGAATTATGATTTACTTGATCAAATTTAAGATTTAATATTAAAAAACCTGAATGTGTTGAGATGAACTAACCGAAGAGTTTGATGTATGTGTGATAAGGGTAAATGATTGATTTTTTAAGTTTGTGATAAGAATAAGGGTATAATAGTCATTTTATATATGAATAATAATTATCAGGTTTTTTTGCTATTAAATAAATGTAAAATAGTCATTTGGATATATATGACAATTTTATGTCTTTAGAAGGATATATACGTAATTTTGAGTTTTGGCTGAATATATATGCATTTTTGAGTCTTTGGAGGGATATATATGCAATTCTCCCTTACGAAATAACACGAATTTAGACATAACATCAGATGAAGGAAGCCATAAGGAGTTGGCAAAATACTATGGCTCGTATTGACAATATTTGGTGTAATAAGGACATTATTAAGATGAAGGGAGCCATAAAGAGTTGGCAAAATACTATGGCTCGTATTGGTGACAGGTATAGAGTGACCGTCACCAACCGAGACAAAGGGATAAATGCAGTATTAAACACATCACTTAGACTAGTAACAGAAGAATTAAGGTGATTACTTGCACATGTTTCCATGTTCCATGCACCACCAGAAAAGGTGATTACTTGAAGCGTCTCGGCAGTAAAAGCATGAGGTAAAATCGTTGCTTGACCCGAAGTAACCCCGGCTTGGGTTGTTGGGCTGGAGTATACGACTGGGCCGGTAAAGCTTGATGGGCCAGTGCGGGCTGTTAAATCAAAACAAGTTGGGTCGGATAATATGGGTGTGGCCAAGGGTATAGAACCCGTGAAATAGTTTTGGGCTACCATAAGCTTGGTCCAGTATATAGTTAGAAGCATGGCCATACGTAGGGGCTTGTGGAAGCACAATAACTGGATAGATTAGGCCCAGATGCTTGGTAAGCAATGGTTAACACTACGTGATATTAGCAGGCAATAGCGAAGATTATAACCTTATTGTTTTATAAACACATATACCATTGGATGAAACACTTAACCCAGTTGCTCAATAATTTATGCCAATTAAAATTATGGTGGTATCATGAATTTACTAGTCATATAAGGGTAGAGGATTTTAGCAAGTGAATTTAACATAGGTAATGCAACTGGGTTTTAGCAAAGTGAATGATAGAGTTTTTATAGGCAATACTGTTACCAAAACACAAGGGAATAATTTTGTAGGCATGGGAATGTTATTGCCAATCAATATGACCACACAAAGAAAGTATTTTGCACCAAAAACAAAGAACATTTGCAACTAATAAAAGTTATTTGTTATCGTGAACATATAATACGGAACTGATAAACAAGTCTTGTTACCGAAGAACAAGATTGTTAGCCTTAAAATATGTTGACTAATACGTAATTATATTAGTTCAAAATTAGCCAAACACGCAGGGACTAGATTAGACTTTTTAGTATAGTTTAGTTGTGTTTGGACTATAAAAAAACCTCTCCATACTTCCATGGAGGGTGAAATTCATTATTCTATTATCTCAAAGTGTGAGTGTGTAGTGTGTTTCTCTCTTTTATTATACATACATCTTTCCCTTTTCTCTCATCTTATAATAATATGGCTACTTATTTGTTTCATCCTCCCCGACCTTTGAACCGTGTCTAGTTTATGTTTCTTATTATTAACAATTGGCATCAGAGCTAACTAGGGATGTATATATCATGTGTTTGCTGTCTCGGTTTACTCTTTAAATCTGGTCTTACTTCTTCTTATATTCGTGTGTTTTTTTTGGAAAAAAAAACCATGAATCTGTCTCTTGTTGTTTTGTTATATGTTTCTGTTATATTTACTAAAAAGTGTAAAATAAAAAATCTGCTATTCTTGTGCTTGTAGAGCCATTTTTTTAACAAAATTTTCTAGGTTTAAATGTCATTCTTTCCAGCGGTTTGAACACAAATAGGAACTCATATCCAATTTTTTAGCTCGTGTACGTTAGTTTTTGTTTTTTTTTGCAAAAAGATAATAAATAGTACAAGATTGCAGTTTGGTGTAACCATATTCCATGCGGTTGACTTGGTCAACATTAGTTTGGCCGTACAAATATTAGGACAGTGAATAGCCATTGATCTTTCTCATGGTACTTTTCTAACCATTAAGCTGCCCTTTGACTATCAACGCGGTTTGGTGGCCGTTTCTGGTATATAGCTCTGGATGGTATTGGCGTTTGATGTTTCTTTATAGCGGTTTGGCTTCTTGCCATCAGTTTGGTATAAATGCATTGCAGTGGTTTGCCCCCAAGACCCAAACAGAGTCAACTCGGTAAATACCGAGTTGACCGCGTCAACTCAGACTGAGTCAAAACTGAGTCAACTGACTAATGAAAAGAATAGATGTTGAAGCAAGACAAACTCAAATTAAAAAAGACTTAAACCGACTACAACATCAACAATAGCCACAATCACTACATCAATTACATCAGCGAACACCAATAAAAACATCTCAAATCAAATCCAACTACCCTATGCCTAAATCCCATCGTCACATATAGTCATTACACTACAATCATCTAACCTATTCCATCTTCTTCATTAATAATGACTTGAAAAGAAAATCAAGATCTCATGTTACCTTCTTTTCGTGTTTTATCAAAAGACATGATCTTTATAAGACCTATCACACGAAATAGAAATAATCATCATCGATCCTATGTTAGGTTAAACCTTCTTTTTGATATACGAAATTGAAAAGGTAAAGATCTATAACAACTTTGTCATGATCTTTCCTTATTTTTGGTTCATTAAAAACACAAGAAATCAAAAAACCTTCACCTTACCCGATACCTCTTATAAAAGATCTTGAAGCCATGACTTGTATGTGTCTTCGATCGTATAATAACTATGGACAAAGAAAGGGGTTCGTGTACTTGTTTTATTGGTTAAGGGTTCGAACGTATACAAAGGTTTATCCTTGTGTGTAGGTTTGATCCAAGTTTGAGCAGTAAAGAAGGTAATAGAAACGAGTTTTAACTTTTGGGTATGGCTGCGTTCTCTCTTTGGAAGAGAAATAACTAGAATGGTGGCGTTTGATTTTTATGATTAGGGATTATGTTGCCCTAATTATTAGGGGTGATATTTATATATGGGATTTGGGGATATGGTTTGTGGCAGGCCGGATTATAACTATAACATAAATTATTGGCCAAAAATGGTTGGGCTGGTTAGTTACTTGGTTTGGGCCGTGTAATTGATAAATGTCAACCTGGACCAAATGTTGTTGTATTTAGTTTTTTGGGGCTGCGATTTATTTAGTATAAATAGTGTTGGGCTGCGTTTTGATATAATGGGCCGCAAATGTTTATGGTTTACCTATTTTGGACTCGTGTTAGTGGATTAGCCGGGAATAAAACGCTATCATGACAAGTTGATTAGACAATGTTGATTCATTAACGACAATTCAGAACAACATTTGTCCTAGTTTAACGACATTTAAACAACAACACAACAAATACGATACATAACACTAAAACGATCCTTATAAGGTTCACTAAAATGACAAACGGCTAAGGATTCGGATTACGATGACAAGTGATCACGGAGTTGATTTGGGATCCTTTATTTGAGATTGAAGTGGGTTTCTCAAAGGCGTCTACTTATTTCATCATCGAGACTTCATTATATTTTCTACCCTATTTCTTTAAACCCAATCTATCGATTGATGACTTGCTTGAACGTATACATCTTATGATTGAGACTTGAATTATCTAGTTTCCAGTAGTTGGGGTGGTTGGTTGAAGACCTGGATAACTATCACTTAAAGTAGTTATGTTGTAGTACTCAGTGTCACACGCAGATGTCGATGTGGATAATTTCAAGAGGTGTTGTACTTCTTATACTTTTCTGGTTGGGTATAGAGTACTTATAGATTTAATCTTGCATCGTTCTTCAATCAACAACAGCGCAAGCTTATGTAACAAATTTAGAGGATTTTACTTCATTTTCAAGTTTGGTATATCGAGGTTACTTCATCGTGTGGTCACAACAATAGCCGACAGAATACGAGGTTGGTAAGTTAGCTAGAGAGTTTAAAGGTTGAAATGTAATCAGCAATTCTCACGGGATATAATTGTGCTATTCCAAGACAATGGTACTTCACCGTCTAAGAAATTTTTTCAAATATATTCAACAATAGTCATATACAAGATCTTGATTATACCAAGTTTTCTTCATTCTTGCTTCATCTCCTACTATGGTTTGTGATGTCAAAGGGGTAATGGTTCGTTTGGATCTCAATATTTGTGCTTAAGACAAGAACTTCTCGAGTATATGTGCGTACACAACAATGATGCTTTCGAGAGTTCAAAACCATCATGGGGGAAAATGTGTACTTTGGTTACCATGTCAACTTCCAGGGGGAAGTAGTGTATACTACTTTACTTAGTATGGTTTGTGAAGTATTCTACATACGTGAGAAGAATTATTGTTGATTTCTCGCATGTACCCCCGAACGAATATTCACCAAGACCTAATGACAAGTAGCAGTAGTATTTGGTGTGGTTTTTCTTCTATAACATTCCGCTGTGTACGTTAATGACAAATAGAAGATGGTTGAAGATACATCAAAGTTTCAAAATCTGCTCAAGATATGGATGTTGGTTTGGGGGAAGCTGATTTAGAAACTTCGCCAAAAAGGAGTCTATAAAGAGAGCTTTTCAAGACATGTTGTATGGATTGGGGGAAGTTAATCCAACTCATGCATACTATAATGGTTCCTGTTCAAGTAAAGACAATGAAGATCCAAGTTGGAGTACAAGTTTCAAGACCAGGAGAACTCAAAAGACATCTTCAGCTTTGGAAGACTTTATTTTGTTGTAATTGTACTTGATAGAAACATTGTAAGTAATTCTTTATGTCCACATAATAGGGGAAGATTGTTAGCCTTAAAATATGTTGACTAATACGAAATTACATTAGGTCATAATTAGCCAAACACGCAGGGACTAGATTAGACTTTTTAGTATAGTTTAGTTGTGTTTGGACTATAAATACCCTCTCCATACTTCTATGGAGGGGGTGAGGATTCATTATTGTATTATCTTATAAGAGGGGTGTGTGTGTGTGTTTCTCTCTTTTATCATACACACATCTTTCCCTTTTCTCTCATTTTATAATAATATGGCTACTTATTTGTTTCATCCTCCCCGACCTCTGGATCGTGTCTAGTTAGTGTTTCTTATTATTAACAAAGATACCCAGTTTGTTACGTTTGAACAAACACCAATAACAGAGATGAAAATTAAAAAAATTAAGGTTAGATTTTGAGTTTTTGGGATCGGCTATGTTTTAGGGTTTAGGATCGATTTTACTGGCTCGATACCATGATGGTGGGATAAATCTCATATATCATTCAATAAACCATATACAATATATAATGTGTAGAAGGAGTATTCAAGAAGTGGGCTTGAGCCCAAGACAATAAATATCTTTTATCTAGTAAAGAAAAACCCAAAGTGGGGATTTTCGCATTTCAAGTAAAAAGATTGTTTCCTTATTAAGAAACATTATCTTGATTTTTAATATTAATTTATAAATATTTTTAACTATAAAAAATAAATATTTCTTTATTTAACATTAAATCTTTAGATTTTCATTTTTTCTCAAGAAAAAAGATAAAAAATATATATGTCAAATATATAAAAAATCAAAACTTTGATAAAGTGAGGTTAATTTTAAAAAAGATTGAGGGTCAAAAATAAAGTTAATATAATACACCATCTATATATATTTCATAAAAAACACTCTTCTTTTTAGCCTAAAGAAACCAAAAAGAGAAGAAAATCCACGACATAAAAAAAACTAAAATACCAAGTGCTACTAACAAAAACCTAAATTCAGCGTCGCTTAATCTAATTAATTCAAGGTTGATACAATACACTATGGAAATCACTTAAGAAATGGAAAAGTATAGATCAATGGCAACAAACCAATAGGAATTCCAAACTAAGAACAAAATTCGGTAAAGGATTTGTTATTTGATAAATGTGGTACGAATACAACCGAACGGTTACAAAGAGAATTCTAGAGAGAAGAAAGGTTTACAAATCATTAGCTAAATGAAAGAAATGAGAAGGAAAGCCTTATATAGGCTGAGATGAGGGATAACCACTTTTGGGCGGGAAACTGTAACAGAATTTTGAGAACTTGCACATCATCCCCTGAACTTCCAAAAACTTGCACTTTTAGTCCTTGAGATATTTTGACCCATAACAATCAATTCCCCATAAAGGATTCTTGACCTCAAGAATTTGGTTTCGCATCAGCATGTATTCAATAACTCCACCCGTCTTTATCGACAACCATTAGGCTTAACAAAACTTAAAGCTGGCTGAGGCTGGACTTCACTTCCAAACTCAGGCTATACTTCATCTTCTAGACATCATGTATACTCTAGAGTTTAATCTTATCTTCCCTATGGGGAACCAACAACTTACAGCAACTTTTGTCAATGTTTCTTGCGAACCTATTGAAAAGGCAAGATTGTTGAAAAGGCAACTTTTGAAAAGGCAACTTTTGTCAAGAAGAATTGACTGATGCTGAAAACGCAAGATTGTTTTGTGAACTGTTGGAGAAAAGGAAAAAACATTTTGCAGCTAAGAGAGCAAAAGAAAAGAGGAATAGACCACCAACAAAAGCTCAACAAAGAAGTATCATGTGTACTTACTTAAAGAATATGGAAGGAAAGAAGCCCAAAGACTTGAAGAACCAATCTTTTAACTTTATTCAGAAGATGTTTGACAGAGCTTTCAAGAGGGTGAATACCTTTGTTGACTTCAGAACTGAGCTAGTGGAGGAAAGTTCAAAGAAAGCTGAAGTAAAGAAAGAGAGCAGTTCTAAAAGAGCAGGAGAAGAGCTGGAACAAGAAAGCTCTAAGAAGCAAAAGTTAGAAGAAGACAAAGAGTCTGAAGAGCTTAAGCAATGTTTGGAAATAGTTCCAGATGATGGAGATGATGTAACTATTGATGCTACACCTTTTGTTACCCATAAAGATTCACGCCTAAAACTAACGATCCGGAGGTCGGGGAGGATAGAAATGAAAGTAAGCCATATTATTAGAGAGAGAAAGGAAAGAGTGTGTGTTTTCTAGAGAGAGAAACAATACACACTTATGAGACAAATGTTTATCCTCACCCCTCTATGGAAGTATGGAGGGGGTTATATTAGCATCAGAGCCTATGGGTGTTTTGTGTTCGTGGTTTGCATTTTGGGGTGTTGTTCGAGCTTCTTTAAGCTTTTCGTGGCTTATTTTTAAGCCGAAACTCACGGGTTTGTTTGGTTGGTATCTATTTTGTGCAAAAGCTTTAAACTTTCTTATCTCTAATGTTTCTAGCTCATTTTTACAAATGGTTTGTGATTTTTTAAAGCTTATTTTGAAAGATATTTGGTTCTTTTAAAGTTTTTTACACCAAATCTTGATCCAAAATTTTTTATGTTAAAAACTATAAAGTTTGTGTTTTTATGCTTAATATTGCCTTGGAATCCCTAGTTGTACAAGAAAAATCAAGCAAAAACGTCAAAAATGTGTCTTTTTCGTGTTTCAAAAAGTGTACTTTTATACTAGGCGAATTATACACAAAGAGTACACTGGGCGATTTATACATTGGTCAGGCGATCTATACATTGCTCAGGCGATCTATACATTGGTCAGGCGATTTATACATTGGTTAGGCGATCTATACATTGGTCAGGCGATCTATACATTGGTCAGGCGATCTATACATTGGTCAGGCTATCTATACATTGGTCAGGCTATCTATACATTGGTCAGGCTATATCTACAAGCGATTTATACACTGTTTTTGGGAATGCTATTCACTTTGCTTGGGAGGATTATACACTTCTTTTGGGTGAGTTATACACTTCTCGTGGGTGAATTATACAATTCTCATTAGATGAATTATACGGTTTTTTCTTTGATTCGTAAAATCCCATGAAATATTAACTTATTTTTCTGGTTTTATCAAGAATTATAAAATCCCATGTATACACTTTTGAGAACCGATTTATGCCAAAATTGGAGACGATTTATACCCTAATTTCGCCAAGAACCAAACTTAAACACCTTCCACAACACCAAAGCAAACACAATACTTAATGCTAAAACGATCATTAAAGATTCACTAAAACGTCAAAATGGCTATGGAATTTGGACTTTAATGTCAAGTGATCACAGAGTTGATTTGGTATCCCTTATTTAAGATTGAAGTGGGTTTCACGAAGGCGTCTACTTATTTCATCATCGAGACTTCCTTCTACTTTCTACCTCTTTTCTTAAAACCCCTCTATCGATTGATGACTTGCTTGAACATATAAAGCTTATGATTGAGACTTGGATTATCTAGTTTCTAGTAGTCGGGGTGGTTGGTTGAAGACCTAGATAACTATCACTTAAAGGAGTTACATTGTAGTGCTTAGTGTCACAAGCAGAAGCCGATGTGGATAACTTCAAGAGGTGTTATACTTTTCATATACTTTGTGATTGGAGTATAGTTTACTTAGCGGCTCTCTTCTGCACCGTTCTTCAATCAACAACAGTGCAAGCTTAAGTAACAAATTTGGGGAATCTTACTTCATTTTCAAGTTTGGTATATCGGGTTTACTTCACCAAGTGGTCACAGCAATAGCCGACAGAATACGAGATTGGTAAGTTAGCCAGATAGTATAAGGTTGAGATGTAATCAACAATTCTCATAGGATATTTGAAGCTACAAAATGTCAATGATACTTCACAGTCTAAGTAAAATCTTTCAAAATCCTCCAATGTCATTCATAATTTTTCAAGATGTTTGCTTAAGACAAGAACTTCTCGAGTATATGGCTGTACACGTCAATAATGCTTCCGAGAGTTCAAAACCATCATGGGGGAATACATGTACTTTGATACTTTGATGTATTCAGATCAACTTCCAGGGGGAAGTAGTATATACTACTTTACTTAGTATGGTTTGTGAAGTATTTTACAAGTGTGAGAATATTTGTTGTTGATCTCTTGCATGTTCCCCCGAACAGATATTCACCATGACCAAATGTCATGATACAGTATAGAAGCAGTATTAGTTGATGTAAGATGTACACATGTGAAGGATGACTCCTTAAATGTCAATTGCTTACACTCGGGACATAGTTGACTTTGGTGTAGCAATTCACATCAGCACTATTCTGGAGGAAGAAAAGTGCATTTACGGATCTTAATTGATTCTGGTGCTACGGTTTTAACTTCGGGAAAGGGATAAAGTGTGTACTTTAGGTATTGGATGATTCTTCTACAAAATCCCACTGTGCACTTTAAATGTCAATGTTAGAAGATCGTTCGAGCTACAACAATGTTTCAGAATCTGCTCAAGATACGGATGTTGGTTTGGGGGGAAGCTGATTCAGAAACTTCGCCAAAAAGAAGTCTATGAAGAATGCTTTTCAAGACATGCTGCATGAATTGTGGGGAAGTCAATCCAACTCATGTATACTACAATGGTTCCAGATCAAGTAAAGTCACAGGAGATCCAAGCTGCAGTACAGGTATCAAGACAGGAAGACACAAAAGTCATCTTCAGCACTGGAAGCACTTGCAAAAACTTATTTTGTTTGTAAGTGTACTTAATAGGAACATTGTAAGTAATTCCGTATGTCCACATATTGGGGGAAGATTGTTAGCCTTAAAATATGTTGACTTATACAGAATTACATTAGATATTGTAAGCGTGAACACGTAAACTAATACTGTCATAGTTAGTATAATATGGTTGTTATAACGCCGATGTAACCCCACTCATTACTCCATAAAGGAGTGATGGATAATAACATTTGTCTCATAATGTAACACTTCATCCGTGCGTGTTTTCCTCTCATCTAGAAAACCCACTATACATCAGGGTCCGTTACTTGTCGAGTCCTACCAGGCACTCCAGACTCTAGAAAACACACATACTCTTTCCTTTCTCTCTCTATTAATATGGCTTACTTTCATTTCTATCCTCCCCGACCTCCGGATTGTTAGTTTTAGGCATGGATCTTTATGGGTAACACCTTTATCTACCAAATCTCCAAGCATTATTGACTACAAGATCTATCAAGAAGGAACGAAGAGATTTTTCCAAATCATCAGAGTAGATGGTAATTCTCAAATGTATGTAACTTTTACAAAGATGCTCAAAAACTTTGACAAAGAAGACTTAGAAGTTCTTTGAAGTATAGTCAAAGCTAGATTTAAGAAGACAAAGCCAGTGAATTACATGGATGATTTCTTACTTCTTAATTTGAAGACTATGTTTGAACATCATGTTAAAGACAATGTATGAAAGAGTCAACAAGGTCTAGTTAAAGTGCTGAACTGGAAGCTTTTTGATTCTTGTAGAGTTCATTATGTAACAATATAGTCCATGCCATTTTATCTATTGGTTGAGAAGATGTACCCACTTACAAATCACACTCAACATCAGATGTTCAATGATGTGAAGCTTCAAGTTGATTATGAGTGTGAAATGGCATTTGAGCTTCTTAGATTAGTCAAGAAATAGCTTAATGAAGGCTATGTACCTCAAAGAAGTGTTTAGAAGCATCCTTCTAGTGATTAACGAAGCTTTCAATAAAGAAACTTGATGATTTTGGAAGAGAATATCAAGTTTATGGGAGGATTGTTGGGATTAAAAGCCTTCTTGAAGTTACTGCTGCTCAGGTTAGAGTTACTGCTGCTAAGTAAAACTTAGTGCTGCTCAATAATCTTAATGAAAAATATGCTAAGTAGTTAGTATTGCTAGTTTAAAGTTACTACTGCTTATACACAGTTAATGCTGCTGGTGTATAAGTTACTATTGCTGGTGTTCAGAGTTAATGTTGCTGGTACAAAGTTACAACTGCTGAAAGATTACAACTGCTAAAGGATAAAGATTGATTGAAGATCAAGATTACTTACGTGATAAGTATGAGTTATTTATAGAGTAGATAATAGAGAATATTCTAAGTTTTAGGAATATATTGTAAACTGATTAGAACTTCTTGGTGTATAAAAGAGGTCCTAGGGTATAGAGTTCAATGTACCAAAAATGAGTCATTTATAGAATTGTCATAGCTTCAAGGTTTTGTAACCCTAATACTAGTTAGAGTATTCGTATTAATATATTTAAGCTTTGTTTGTTAATCTGTGTGTTCATAGTGTTATTGTTTCATTAAAGAACTCTTTTTATTGATCAAAGATTAGATTCCGCATAATCTTTGATATATTTTACAAAGTTTCTATCATAGTTGTGTAGGATTTATCTTGCATAACTAAACGTTATACAAGCTAAGGAATTCGATCTATTCAAGTGGGATAAACGAGTGGTATCAGAGCTTGTTGCTTTGAGAAACTTTGCTAAGAAGACATAGATCAAGACTCAACACATATGGTGGCTGCATCAAAAGTGCCTATGCTCAAACCAGGTGAGTATGAGCTTTGGAGAATGAGGATGGAATAGTACATCCAGATGATTGATTATTCTCTATAGGAAGTCATAGAGAATGGTAAGGCACCTCTAATAACAAAAGTTATTGAAGGTGTTGAGACTACAATTGCTCCTAAAACTACTGAGGAAAAGGCACAAAGAAGGTTAGAGTTGAAGGCAAGAAGCACTTTATTGATGGGCATCCCTAATGAACATCAATTGAAGTTTAACTCCATCAAAGATGCCAAGTCATTGCTGCAGGCTGTTGAGAAGAGGTTTGGAGGGAATGCTGCTACTAAAAAGACTCAGAGGAATCTTCTAAAGCAGCAATATGAAAATTTTACTGCATCTATCTCAGAGGTGTTAGATCAAACCTTTGATAGGCTTCAAAAGCTTATTAGTCAGTTGGAGATTCATGGTGAAAGTATCTCACAAGAAGATGTAAATCAAAAGTTCTTAAGAAGTCTATTACCAGAATGGAACACACATACCATTGTGTGGAGGAACAAGCCAGAGATAAATACATAAAGCTTGGATGATCTTTACAACAACCTAAAGATCTATGAACCAGAGGTCAAAGGGACATCAAGCTCAAGCACACAAAATGTAGCCTTTGTGTCCTCAAACAACACCAGCAGTACAAATAGAGCAGTTAATATTGCTCATGGCGCTACAAGTGCTAGCACTCAAGCTACTACTGTTAACTCAACAACAATTGACAACTTGAGTGATGTTGTCATCTGTGCTTTCTTTGCAAGTCAACCAAACAGTACACAACTTGACAATGAGGACTTGTAACAAATTCATCCTGATGATTTAGAAGAGATGGATTTAAGGTGGCAGATGGCTATGCTAACAATGAGGGTAAGGAGATTCTTGAAGAAGACTGGAAGGAAGTTTTTTGTGAATGGTACTGAGACCATTAGGTTTGATAAGTCCAAGGTGGAGTGTTACAACTGCCACAAAATGGGACACTTTGCAAGGGAGTGCAGGGCTCTAAGGAACCAAGAAAACAAGAATAGGGAGAACACAAGAAGGGTTGTGCCAGTGGAGATAACTACTTCTAATGCTTTGATATCTCATGATGGTTCTGGTTATGATTGGAATGATCAAGCAGAAAAAGGTCCAACTAACTTTGCACTCATGGCTTACTCTTCTATAAGTTTTAACTCTGAGGTATCTACTGATTCAAACTGTTCATCATCTTATTTGGAAAATGTTAAAATTCTTAAAGAACAAAATGAACAACTGTTAAAAGACTTAAGGACATCTAAGTTAAATGCTATTGCTTATAAAACATGTTTAGAGTCTGTATAAGCAAGACTTCTAGTTTATAAGAAAAATGGGTCTGTTTATGAGGAAGATATCAAGGTCTTAAAATGTAAGATTCGTTTAAGGGAAGTATCCATTACAGAGCTTAGGAGGAAGTTAGAACTGGCTCAAAAACAAAAAGATGAAATTCAGCTAACAGTAGAAAATTTTGAGAATTCATCTGAAAGCTTAAGCAAACTAATAGACTGTCAGATAGTTGATAAGTGCAAAACAGGTTTAGGGTATAATACTGTTCCACCTCCCTATACAGGAAACTTTATGCCTCCAAAACCTGATTTGTCATTCTCTAGTCTAGAAGAGTTTGTGAATGAGCCTATAGTTAGTAAGCCTACAGTAAAGAAGCCTATAGTTGAGACTAGTGAAGCTAAGGCTAGTGTAGACAAGCCTAAGGTTGTTAGGAAGAACTTTAGACCCCCACTTATTGAAGATTGGATATCAGATAGTGAGGATGAAGCTAAGTCAAAGCCTAAGATAGAGAAGGAAATTGTTAAACCTAGTTTTGCTAAAATAAAGCTTGTTAAATCTAAAGAGCAAGTAAAATCTCCTAGGAAAACAACTGTTAAATAAGATGATCAAAATAGGAAAAACACTCATATTCCTAGAGGCAATCAAAGAAACTAGAATAATATAATGTCTCAGAGACTAGGAAGTAATTTTGAGATGTTTAACAAAGCTTGTTATGTGTGTGGAAGTTTTGATCACTTGCAGGTTGATTGTAATTATCAAAGGGTCATAAAACATGTTTGGAACAATGCTAAAAGGGTGAATCATCAAAAAATTTCCAAAAAGACTCACCCCTGTTCTAAAAAGAACATGGTTCTAAGAGCATTACTAATGAAGTCTGGCCCAGTATCACTTAATACTGCCAGATAAGTTATTACTGCTCACCCAAAAATAACAATGAATAGTGCTAAACCAATGACAAATCTTTCCAAATCAGTACATTCAACTGTTAAGAGGCCCATTCATAAGAATACATCATTTAAAAACATTAATTTTAATCAGAAGGTTAATATTGTTAAGGATAAAAATGTTAATGATGCTAGGCCAAAAGCAGTAGTTAATGATGTTCAAGGAAATAATGTTAATGTTGTTAAGGCCTCAGCTTGTTGGGTTTGGAAACCAAAGACTAAATTTTTAGACCATGATTCTAAACACAACAGTGCATCAATCACCCTGAAAAAGTTTAATTATGTTGATGCACAAGGCAGATCCAAGTCAATGATGTCTTGGATCCTTAAAAGAAACTAATTTTCTTACCTAATATGCCGGGCAATCCACAAATGGATTTACAGGATAAAGGAGTGATTGATAGTAGGTGCTCAAGGCACATGACAGGGAACATGTCCTATCTTACTGACTTTGAAGAAATTGATGAAGGATATGTTGCCTTTGGAGGTAACCCCAGAGGAGGGAAAATCACAGCCAGAGGTACAATTAAAACTGGTAATTTAGATTTTGAGAATGTGTATTTTGTAAGAGAGTTATAGTTTAACCTCTTTAGTGTCTCACAAATGTGTGACAAAAAGAATAGTGTTCTCTTTAATGACACTGAATGTATTGTTTTATCTCCAAACATTAAGTTAACTGATGAAAGTCATGTTTTACTTAAAGTTCCTAGAAAGAACAATATGTATAGTGTTGATTTAAAGAATATGGTTCCTAAAGAAGGTCTCACTTGTCTCTTTGCAAAAGCCACATCTGATGAATCTAATCTTTGGCATAGGAGGCTTGGACACATAAATTTCAAAACTATGAATAAACTGGTTAGGGGAAATCTTGTAAGAGGTTTGCCTTCAAAACTTTTTGAAAATAATCAAACTTGTGTTGCTTGTCAAAAGGGAAAGCAACATAGAGCTTCTTGTAAGTCCAAGACAGTAAGTTCAATCAGCCAAACTTTACATATGTTGCACATGGATTTGTTTGGTCCAACATTTGTAGAAAGCTTAATGAAAAAGATGCATTGCCTAGTTGTCATAGATGATTATAGTAGGTTTAGTTGGGTTTTCTTTCTAGCTACTAAGGATGAGACTAGTGGCATTCTTAAGTCCTTTATAACTGGAGTAGAAAATCTAATAGATCAAAGGGTTAAGGTAATTAGGTGTGACAATGGAACTGAGTTCAAGAATAAGGATATGAATCAGTTTTGTGTAAGAGAAAAAGGTAATTAAAGAGAGAATTGTAATGTAGGCTAAACTCCTTAACAAAATGATAGCGTGAGAGGAAAAATAGAACACTAATGAGGCTGCTAGGACAATGCTACTATTCCTAAGTTACTTACTACTTTTAGGGCATAAGCAGTAAATACAGCACTGCTCTGAGCAACAATCTCGGGACAAATAAGCTAAGCCACATAACAAGCACCCTTAAAAACTTATTCTTGTTAAGACAATCGAACCTTAGAGGCTATTATGCGACCATTAAGGGTATCCTTAACCAAATCTACATACTCATAGATCACTAGGTCAATTATAGATGGTAAGCTGATAAAGGCTTCTTTGATGGGTACTCAAACATAGTATAAAGCATTTAGAGTATTCAAACCATAGAACTAGGATAGTTACAGAGAACCTGCATGTCAAGTTTTAGTGAAATGCACCTAATATTTCTAAAGTGGACCAAATAGGCTATTGATATTGGATGCAATAACAAAGTCAATTAATCATAAGCCAGTTGTTGCAGGAAATCAGTCTAATGGTAATGCAGGTACAAAAGCATGTGATGATGCAGGTAAAGCTAGAATGGAGACAATACCTGGCAAAGATTACATACTGCTACCATTGTGGACTGTTGATCCACCATTCTCTCAAAGTTCAAAGAGTTCTCCTGATGCTGGATTTAAACCTTTAGGAGATAATGAAAAGAAGGTTACCGAAGAACCAGGAAAAGAAGGTGGTGATCTAAGTAAAGATTGTAAAAGTACTAATCAAGAGAAGGAGGATGATGTTAACAGCACTAACAATGTTAATGCTGCTAGCACAAATGAAGTTAATGCTGTTGGTGTAAAAATAAGCATTAAACTTCCAGATGATCCAATTATGCCTACTTTGGATGATATTGTCTATTCAGATGATGATGAAGATGTTGGTGTAGAGGCTGACATAAACAATTTGGATGCATTTATGCCTGTCAGTCCTATTCCAACTACAAGAGTACACAAAGATCATCTAGTTGAACAAATTATTAGAGACTTGAATTCAGCACCACAAACAAAAAGAATGACAAAGAATTTGGACGAACATGGTTTGTTTAGTTCAGTACAGCAAAGAACAAACCATAAAGACTTTCAAATTTGCTTATTTTCTTGCTTTTTATCACAAGAAGAACCAAAAAAGGTAATTCATGCAGTGAAGGATCCAAGCTGGATAGAAGCTATACAGGAAGAGCTTCTACAATTCAAGTTACGAGAAGTTTTGATTTTAGTGGACTTACCAAATGGAAAAAGGGTTATTGGCACTAAATGGGTCTTCAGGAATAAGAAGGATGAAAGAGGAAGTGTGATTAAAAATAAAGCAAGATTGGTTGCTCAAGGGTACACACAAGAAGAAAGGATTGACTATGATGAAGTCTTTGCCCCTGTTGCAAGAATTGAAGTAATTAGGCTACTTTTTAGCGTATGCCTCATTTAAAGACTTTGTGGTGTACCAGATGGATGTCATGAGTGCTTTTCTTTATGGTAAGATTGAAGAGGAAGTCTATGTTTGTCAACCACCAGGATTTGAAGATCCAGACTTCCCTGACAGAGTATACAAAGTAGAAAAGGCACTTTATGGACTGCATCAATCTCCTAGAGCATGGTATGAAACCTTGTCAACATATCTGTTAGACAATGGGTTTCAAATATGGAAAATTGACAAGACTTTGTTTATCAGAAGGGACAAAGGTGATATTCTGTTAGTTCAAGTGTATGTAGATGATATCATTTTTAGCTCTACAAAGAAGTCATTATGCACTGAGTTTGACAAAATAATGCATAAGAAGTTTCAGATGAGTTCTATGGGTGAACTCACATTCTTCTTAGGACTGCAAGTAAACCAGAAGGAGGATAGGATTTTTATCAGTCAAGACAAGTATGCGACTGAGATTTTGAAGAAATTTGGTTTTACTGATGTCAAGACAGCAAGCACACCTATGGAAACTCAAAAGCCTTTGCTCAAGGATGAAGATGAAGAAGAAGTAGATGTTCATTTATATAGATCAATGATTGGTTCATTAATGTATCTTCCATCTGCAAAGACCTGAATATTATTTTTGAAGTGTGTGCCGTGCAAGAATACCAAGTCAACCCAAAAGTGTCCACTTCTTCATGCTTGTGAATAAAAATTTGGTACTTAAAAAGGTCAACCAAAACTGGCCTTGTATCCAAAAAATACCTTCTGTTGAATTGGTAGCAGACACTGATAATGATTATCTAGGCAAGCTTGGATAAAAGTCTATAAACAGAGGTTGAAAATTTCTTGAAGTAGAATTAAATATCTTTGCAGTGCAAAAAACAACAGTGGTTGCAAAATTCCACAACAGAAGCTGAAGTATGTGGCTGTTCAAGTTGTTTGGACAAAGTGGCTTTGGATTCAGAATCAACTACTTGATTATGGGTACAATTTTATGCATACCAAGATCTTTATTGACAATAACAGTACCATCTGCATAATTAAAAATCTTGTTTTTCATTCAAAAACAAAGCATATAGAGATTAGACATCATTTTATTAGGGATCGCAATGAAAAGAAATTGATTCAAATGGTTAAAATCAACACTGACAAGAATGTTGCAGATTTACTTACAAAAGCTTTTGATGTAAGTAGATTTTAATACTTGATTGCCAGTATTGCAATGTTAAATCCTTAAATTTTTTTATCTCTTTATGTTTTTGTAGAGTTTTGTATGAATTAGTACTGATTATTCAAGTCATTAAAAGTTTTTGCTACTAAGTATAATTAGTGATGCTGGTTATACTTAATACTGCTGAGTTAATATTGTTGGTATTACTTAATATTGTTAGGTATAATTAATACTGTGCTAATTGTAAAAATTACTATGGATTGTATTTTCTTGGTTTTTGGACTAACATTTTGCAGATAAAGCAAAGAAAAATGTTAGATTGATGATGGAAAAGCTGGTTATTTATGTATAAAATAAAAAGAATTAGGAGAATTGGTAAAAATAAAAACAAAAAGAGAGCTGTGTGAATTAAAAACAGACAAAGTGATTTGGTGAGTAAATTAATTGAGAGAAATGGTGAGATGAAAAATAGAAAGAGAGTTGAACAGAGTGTTTGGAATGGAATTAGAGTTAATGCTGGTGACTCAAAGTTAATGCTACTAAGCATAAACTTACGACTGATGTTAAAAGTTAATGCCGTCAGGCATAACATACTACTGCTGATGAAAGTTAATGCTGTTAGTCATAACTTACTACTGCTGAGTTACTACTGCTGTGTTACTTGCTACTGCCAGTTGAAAGTTAATGCTGTTAGGCATAACTTACAACTCCTAGTGAACGTTAATGCTGTTGAGGGTAATTTCATATATACTTCGATTAAAGGTTTCAATCATTCAGTTAATCAATTTCATTCATTCATATACTCTCTAATCATAAACCCTAACTCAATTTCATCATCATCATCAAAACTCAACACAATGTCGACCCTACAATTTGCTGATACTCATAATTTGGTCCCGTTTTTGTCTAAACCCACTGAATGTGAAGGGTTTAAGCAAATTGTTGATTTTCTGAATGCTAACCCTATCAAGTATGTACTGACGATCAATCCCACTATATATACTTCATGCATTAAGCAATTTTGGGCTACTATCAAAGCAAAAACTGTTAACGGGGAATAACAGTTACAAGCCTTATTGGATGGGAAGAAGGTGATCATAACTGAATCCACTATAAGAAGAGATCTTCAATTAGAAGATACTGAAGGTGTTGAATATCTACATAATGCTGCTATCTTTGAACAACTTACACTAATAGGGTATGAAAAACTTTCACAGAAGCTTACTTTCTATAAGGCATTTTTTCCCCTCAATGAAAATTCCTTATTCATACCATTTTGCAATGCCTAAGTGCTAAGACTATTGCATGGAATGAATTTAGTAGCACTATGGCTTCTGTAATTATCTGCTTAGCTACAAACTAAAAGTTTAACTTTTCCAAGTATATTTTTGAAAGTATGGTGAAGAACTTGGATAGTGTGGGCAAATTCTTGATGTATCCAAGGTTTGTACAAGTCTTTTTGGATAATCAACAGGAAGAGATGGCAACTCACAACATGATTTATATTGCACCCTCTCATACAAAGAAGATTTTTTCTAACATGAGAAGGTCAGGAAAAGACTTTTCTGGTAGAGTAACACCATTATTTCCAACAATGATGGTACAAGCTCAGGAGGAAATAGGTGAAGGTTTAGTAAATCCTACTGATCCCCATCACACACCCATCATTAATCAACCATCAACATCTCAACCTCAAAGTAAATAAAGACCTAGAAAGTCAAAGAAAAAAGACACTCAGATACCTCAGTCTAGTGTTCCTGTGGAGAATGTAGCAGATGAGGCTGTCTATGAGGAGAAGGATGATAGTTTGGTGAGGGCTGCCACTATTGCTACTAGCTTAGATGCAGAGCAGGACAGGGGTAACATCTCTAAGACTCAATCCAAGGCAACACCTAATAAACTAAGTTCCTTAGGAACTAGTTTAGGTGGTGGTCCCAGGCGCCAAGAAACCATGGGGATACCATTGCTCAGACTAGGTCTGAGAATGTATCTAAACATTCCAATGATTCACTGCTCGTAGGAGTTAACACACCTCGAAGTGATGAGGATAGTCTGAAACTAAATGAATTGATGGAACTTTGTACCAACTTACAAAAGAAGGTTCTTGATTTGGAGACTTCAAAGACCTCTCAAGCTGAAGAGATTGCAAGTTTAAAGAGACGGGTTAAGAAGCTTAAGAAGAAAGATAGAAAAAGAACTCATAAGCTCAAGAGATTATACAAGGTTGGTCTGAGTACTAGGATTGAATCCTCTGATGATGAAAGTTTAGGTGAGGAGCATGCATCCAAACAGGGGAGGATAAATTCTATAGATGCTGATGAAGACATTTACTTGGTCAATGTCTATAGAGATGAAGACATGTTTGGTGTAAATGATCTTGATGGTGATGAGGTGGTTGTTGAAAGTGAAGTTGATGCTAAGAAGAAATATGATGAAGTTAATGTTGTTGAAGAAGTAGTTAGTACTACTGGAGTTAGTGCTACAACAACAACTACTAAAGATGTGAACTTAAGTGTTGATGAAGTTACTTTAGCTCAAGCACTTGCAGCTTTGAAAAGTGTAGAACCTAAGGTTACTACTGCTACAACAACAACTACTAAAGTAATTCTTCTTCAAGAGCCAAGTAAATCAATAACAACAACAACAACAATTCCTTTAAAGGACAAGGGTAAAGGAATTATGGTAGAAGAACCTTTGAAAATGAAGAAGAAAGATCATATCAACTTTGATGAACAAGAAACTATAAGATTACAAGCTGAATTTGATAAGGAAGAGAGACTTGCAAGGGAAAAAGATGAAGCCAATGCTGCTTTAACTAAAGAATGGAATGATATTCAGGCTAAGATTGATGTTGATTATCAACTAGCTCAAAGACTGCAAGCTCAAGAGCAAGAAGAATCAACTAATGTTGAAAATGCAAGATTGTTTTGTGAACTCTTAAAGAAAAGGAGAAAACATTTAGCAGCTAAGAGAGCAGAAGAAAAGAGGAACAGACCACCAACAAAAGCTCAACAAAGGAGTATCATGTGTACTTACCTAAAGAATATGGAATGAAAGAAGCCCAAAGACTTGAAGAACAAATCTTTTGATTCTATTCAGAAGATGTTTGATAGAGCTTTCAAGAGGGTGAATACCTTTGTTGACTTCAGAACTGAGCTAGTGGAGGAAAGTTCAAAGAAAGCTGAAGTAAAGAAAGAGAGCAGTTCTAAAAGAGCAGGAGAAGAGTTGGAACAAGAAAGCTCTAAGAAGAAAAAGTTGGAAGAAGACAAAGAGTCTGAAGAGCTTAAGAAATGTTTGGAAATGGTTTCAGATGATGGAGATGATGTAACTATTGATGCTACACCTTTGTCTACCAAATCTCTAAGCATTGTTGACTACAAGATCTATCAAGAAGGAAAGAAGAGCTTTTTCCAAATCATCAGAGCAGATGGTAATTCTCAGATGTATATTCAAAAACTTTGACAGAGAAGACTTAAAAGTTCTTTGGAGTATAGTTAAAGCTAGATTTAAGAAGACAAAGCCAGTGAATTACATGGATGATTTCTTACTTCTTAATTTGAAGACCATGTTTGAACATCATGTTGAAGACAATGTATGGAAGCGTCAACAAGGTCTAGTTGAAGTGCAGAGCTAGAAGCTTTTTTATTCTTGTGGAGTTCATTGTGTAACAATACAGTCCATGCCATTTTATCTATTGGTTGAGAAGATGTATACTCTACATCAGATGTTCAATGATGTGAAGCTTCAAGTTGATTATGAGTGTTAAATGGCATTTGAGCTTCTTAGATTGGTCAAAAAATAGCTTAATGAAGGCTATGTACCTCAATGAAGTGTTTGGAAGCATCCTCCTGGTGATTAATGAAGCTTTCATTGAAGAAACTTGATGATTTTGGAAGAGAATATCAAGTTTAGGGGAGGATTGTTGGGATTAAAAGCCTTTTTGAAGTTACTGCTCCTAAGGTTAGAGTTACTGCTGCTAAGCAAAACTTAGTGCTACTCAGTAATCTTAATGAAAAATATGCTAAGTAGTTAGTACTGCTATTTCAAAGTTACTACTGCTAGTGTAACTTAGTACTGCTAGTGTATATTACTAATTCTAGTGTAACTTAGTACTGTTAGTATATGTTAGTACTGTTAGAGTAAAGTTAGTGCTGCTAGTGAAGAATGAAGAAAATATTCTAAGTAGTTACTATTGCTTGTACACAGTTAATGTTGCTGGTGTATACGTTATTACTGCTGGTATTCAGAGTTAATCCTGCTGGTACAAAGTTACAACTGCTGAAAGATTACAACTGCTAAAGGATAAAGATTGATTGAAGATCAAGATTACTTACGTGATAATTATGAGTTATTTATAGAGTAGATTATAGATAATATTCTAAGTTTTAGGAATATATTGTAAACCGATTAGGACTTCTTGGTGTATAAAATGATGTCCTAGGGTATATAGTTCAATGTACCAAAAACTAGTCATTCATAAAATTGTCATAGCTTCAAGATTTTGTAACCCTAATACTAGTTAGAGTATTCGTATTAATATATTGAAGCTTTGTTTGTTAATCTGTGTGTTCATAGTGTTACTGTTTCATTAAAGAATCCTTCTTATTGATCAAAGATTAGATTTCGCATAATCTTTAATATATTTTACAAAGTTTCTATCATAGTTGTGTAGGATTTATCTTGCATTACTAAACCTTATACAAGCTAAGGAATTCGATCTATTCAAGTGGGATCAACAAGAATTAACTAGTGAAATGCTTATTCTTCTCAGGAAAACCTCAGAGGTTAAGAAAGCTTCAAGCTGTAGTTTGAGCTCAGTACACAAGCAATGATATAGCCTTACTTTTCTATACAACACCTGACATTTCCATACTCCCCATATATCAAACTAAACATACTTCTTTTTCCTTTTTGGCCACTTCCAAGTATCAAACATCACACGCGCCTTTTTCCTTCTCGGCCACTTCTACATATTCAACTTCACACCTCCTCTTCATTCTCTAACTACAAGTTGAGCTGTAGATTTATAGCCATTTGCATTTCCACTGCCCTTAAAAACTAACTCCTTCCAATCAGCCCACTTGTTCTTTTTATTGTCTTCAAATCCTTTTTCCTTCTTTATATCACCAACATCATCCAAAACCTCATTTCCATTCTTTACAACATTATTTTTCACAAACTTTCCAAATAGTGGTTTATCAGTCACCATATGGTTTCTAGTTATTCTATTTGTACTACTTTCCGTACCTCCAGTAGCTCCTATTTTGGTGTGTAGACCATTAATTTCAATATTATGTAGATTTTGTTTGACATGTTACAAAAGAGAAAACAACAGTTCAATTTCATTTAAAACCTTTTCTGATTCCATCTTACCGCAAGCATCCATTTGTACCTCACTAAGACATTCTTCAACAAACTCTACATCCAATTCCATTGATATGTGCTTAATTACACATATCTTTTACCTCTAAAAACGAGCTTAAATGACCAAAAACAGACAAAAACTGCCAAATATTTGTATGTTTTGCATTTGTGTTGTGCAGGAACGGATATCTCACAAAAGGACGAAAAACCAATCAAAAAGAGACAAAACAGGACACGGGATGGAAAAGTGTGTGGAGACAAAGCCAAATCAAAGTAAAGTCTACTCCGAGAAGAAAAAGCAAAGAAAAATATAACTTGAGGGGTCAAAAATGCCAAACCCCTAAGTTATATTATCATATAAACCACGGGGGCTGATTATGCCAATTTGGGGAACTTCATTTATAAAAGAAAGAAAAGGGGAAATAAAGAATGAAAAGAAGAGTGATGTGGAGGGGCCTTTCTTGTACACAAACCAAACATTCCTTTAATCATCTTCAACCTCTCTCTGTCACAACCCAACTTGTATAAACCCTTTCCCCAGCTTTCCCGCCAATACCAAAACCAGCCAGCACCCGGTTTTTGCTCCCATACTTCTCTGCAAAATCACTCAACACCCTACTACTACCCATCCCAGCTTTATAAAGTCCATGTTGGCAATCCCTCTCCATTCCCAAAGCAATTCGATGGCTGAGATTGTCTCCAAAGAAGCTCAAAAGAAATCAAAGGCTGGGATTTGCTTTAGATTCACCTCACACAACTAGCACACTTGGTTTTATCTCTCCAAAGAAGCACAAGATGGAAGTCCAATACTTCGGCTATATATATAGAGCTTCTTGTAAATCATCACATCTATCTATCTAGTTAGTTTTTAGTTTTTAATTTAACTTAAGCTTATTTTCAGTCATTTACAGCTTTTGCTTTCAGCTTTGTAACATTTCCAAGTTTTAATGCAAATTTGAGTTTTTAAAGTCACTTTGTAATCCCAAGTGTTATGTTTCTGAATTGAGTTGTTTTATGTTCAAAAGCTCTCAATACAGCTTGTTTACAAACTGTTTTAACTAAGTGAACTTAAAAGGTTAAGTAGTTAAGAGAATATCACACCAATCACTCTCAAATATACCTCAGCTTATGTTATGGATGATAAGCCAGTTTTGGATGGGCTTATAGACTCTCACTAGCTTGTTTTATGCAAGCTAGAGCTTGTAGATTCATTGTTTGACCCTGTTTTGAGCAAGGGTGTAGTAAGTCTCTCTTTTTCTTACTTATCTATTGCAGAACTGCTAGTTTACTTAATACAACTGTTGGTTTTAAGTTTATACTGCTAGACTAATTCATGCTTATTTAAGTGCTTATTATGGATTGAAAATTGCTTATAAGTGTTTTACTTTGTTATTTGATAATCTGTTTTTAATAATTTTGAACTAAAAATGATTTTTGGAAATGTTAAATGCTGTTTTAAACGAGCAGTACTAACTCCAAGTTAGTACTGCTAGTTCATTTTCTTGGATTTCAAAGGTAGCAGTACTAACTAACACTAGCAGTACTAACTCCAAGTTAGTACTGGTAGTTAATACTGGTGGTACTGTTGTTAGTACTGTTGTGTTTCTCTTGTGTAATTTAGCTTAATTGCATGCTTAATTTGCCTATTTAGATTTAGATTAGCTTATTTGTGCCTTAGTGTAAAAGTTTTTAGTAGCTTTAATTCAATTTCCAGCTTATGTTATTTGTTTAAATTTTATGTGCATTTACTTTCAGTTTTAATTCCCAATCATTCCCTGTGACATTCAAGCACCAATCATCAATCGTCTTTCGATAATCCATTCCAGCCTCGTTGGGACATAACGACCCGGGAACACTCTATACTGCTTCCGGTTTTCTTGGTCTCGCGCGTTTTCGTCCCTTGTTGTGTATTTATACATGTTTGTATTTGTTTACATATTTGAGGGGTGAGCTCGCGCGTAGTCAATTAGCAGTTCTGATTTTACCTTTACCCGTTATTTTACCTCCTTTGGGACCACTTCTAAAAGCCACAAAGCCTCCATTGTAATCTAAAAGTTAAGCTTTGTTGCCAGTCATATGGCTAGAGCAACTACTATCCACCATTGCATGATCCTGTAAACAGATCTCTGGATTACCCTGCACAAAAAGTAAGAGAAATTAGTATCTCTTAGGGACCCAAGCCACTACTGACTTGGAAATCCCTTTTGGGCCAGCATACTCAAACTTCTTGAGCATGAAAGATCTACTTTCTTTGGACACATGATCCATGTAATTTCCATTAGGCTTCCAAACCCACCTTGACTTCTTAAGAGCATTATCCATCTTACCCTTACCAGTATTAACTACTGCTCTTGTCCCAGCAGTAGTCATATTTTTAACCCTAGAAGTTTTAACATCTTGTTTTAAGTTTTTGGGTCTAAAAGCTGGTTTTATGTAGTAAGACCTCTTGATTGGTGAATATGAGGCTCTTGGTCTTACATTGTCCATTCTTGGGTAAATTGGTCTAATAGCACTACTAGTTTATGCTATTTTTGGGGCAAATGGCCTAGCAGTACCAACAGGCCTAGCAGTACTAGCAGTACTAACAGTGTGTACTGCTTTTTTCCTATTTGGTCTAACAGGATTAATCAAACCTGTTTTGGCTAGTACTCCTTTTGGGACAAAATTCCTTTTTGTTTGAGGGTATTTCTATTTATTTGAAATTTTTTGGTGATTTATCCTTTTAGCATTATCCCATACTAGTTTGACCACCCTTTGACCAGTATTGACCATAGTTTTCAACTTAGGTTCTGGACTCTTTTTGGCATAAAAATCACAATCTTTGATCAAATGGTCAATACTCTTACAAAAAAAGCAAGCTTTTTGGTTGCGGTAAAACAAATTTATACACGAATATTATAGTATTAATCCCGTAAGAATTCTTTCCAAAATACTTCTCAACCAA
>BQNB010027912.1:0-46307 GCA_026074375.1 Tanacetum coccineum
TGGCAAGCTTCGAGGATGTCGAGAGCTTCCTTGCCGTGCACACACCGCCGGATCACTTGATCCGCACATATCTTAAACAAGAAGGGGTCGTCCCAAAAGTAGTGTTTGACGTCTTTGAAAAACTTTCTTTTCTGCTGAGATGACATCCCTTTGATCACAAAATTCCCTCGGCAAACCATGGGGCATTATCATCACCACGAAAGGTAACCATCCCAAGTGTCTCGAGAGGAAATGTTTCCGTAATTTCCTTTTTCTCGAGCTCACTTTGATGGGGATTTTCAAGTCTAGAAAGGTGGTCGGCGGCGAGATTTTCTGCTCTTTTTTTATCACGGATAACGACATCAAATTCTTGGAGCAGCAAAATCCACTGGATCAATCTTGGCTTAGCATCCTTCTTAGCAAGCAGGTATTTGAGAGTTGAATGGTCCGTATACACTATGCTTTTAGACAAGACAAGATATGGCCGCAATTTTTCAAAAGCATACACTACGGCAAGTAATTCTTTTTCTGTTGTAGTGTAATGTGCTTGAGCCTCGGTCATAGTTTTGCTTGCATAGTGTATCGGCTGGAAGTGCTTGGTCTTACGTTGCCCTAGGACTGCCCCAACAGCAAAATCACTTGCATCACACATGATTTCAAAGGGCAAGTCCCAATCGGGAGCAACTAGAATTGGAGCCTGGGTTAACTTCATCTTAAGGGTTTCAAATGCTTCGATGCATTCCTTTGAGAAGATAAACGGAGTTTCTTTTTCAAGGAGGTGGGTCATAGGCCGGGTGATTTTGGAAAAATCCTGAATAAATCATCGGTAGAATCCGGCGTGACCGAGAAAACTGCGAATACCCGTTCACGGTATGAAGTAAAAAAAAAAAAAAAGAAGGAATATAAAAATAAAAAAAAAAAATTAAAAAAAATGGGGGATGTGGGTGTTTAAAGGGGGGGTTTAAAAAATTATTGGGGTGTGTTTGTTTTTTTTTTTTTTTTTTTTTTTTTATTTTGGGGGGGTTTTTTTTTTTTTTAATTTGTTGTATTGTAATAATATAGATTAGAATAAGCTATAAAGTAGTTTTTTTTGGAATAAATAGAATTAATTTAATTTTAAGTGGAAAATTTTAAGTATTTTTTGAAATTGAGTGGTGTTTAACATAAGTGAGAAATTTTGTATAATTGGGATTACTTTGGTAATGTTTATAAGATTTAATATAATATAATTGAAGACTTTATATGTTTTTTCTCAATCATATCGAATAAAAAATTGCACCTTAAATCTCTGACGTAGCCCTGCATTCATAACCACAAAAGGCATGAACGATACAAATGTCCATTAACGGGCAGTGAAGGTATCTTTCTTGATCAATGGTCAATCGGTATTTGAAAATAGCTGAAATCCGTTCCAAAAAGCAATAGTACTCATTTCCGGCTAATCTTTCAAGCATTTGATCCATAAATGGCAACGGAAATGGTCTTTACGAGTTGCATCATTGAGTTTTCGGTAGTCGATGCAAACTCGCCATCCCGTACCAACCGAATCTTGGGTATTAATCATTTTCTGTCATTTTACCACGGTTATGCCCCCTTCTAGGGACACAATGAACGGTTTACAAGACTGTTAAGATAGGATAAAATTAACCCAGCATCAAGAAGTTTTATAACTTCTTTGCTTAATAACCCATGGATTTTGGGTTAACTCTTCTCTGATGTTGAACTACGGGTTTGGCATTTTCCTCCATCAAAATCTTATGGGTGCAAAACTGTGGATCTATCCCCTTAATATCAGAAATCTTCCAAGCTATGGCATGTTTATGTGACTTAGAACTTTATCAGTGCGGTATTATCTCATCTTCAATTTTTTAGCGATTATGACGGGTAAATTTGTCATCACCCACCAGAAACGCATAAAGGTATTTAAGTTCTAGTTGGGAGGATCTTCCACATGAAGATTTAAGCTTTTCAGGCACATTAATTTCACAAACTGGTGACGGAGGAGAGATTTGGGTCACTATTGATCACACTTAACAATTCCTCAAGGTAAACAGAGATCTCCCTCAGAATCATAGAGCCGTTACACCCGTGTATTGAAATCACCGTGTTTAAGAAATGCATCGATCTCTTCCATTAGAAAATCACTTCCTCCGAAGGGAGTGAAAGATGGAGAGCGAGAATCGATCATAAGGTCCGAAGGGAAGTGGGGATTCCACTTTCAGAAATTTCAAGTACTTCTTGAACATATTCTTCACAAGGCAATGTTAATAAAGCATCGACTCTTAACCGATTCAATGATATTGTAGGAGAAAGTCTTAGTATCACCAACTTTGAAGGTCACGGATTGGTCATCATGTCTAAGGGTCATTTGTTCACCGTGAACATCTATCAATGCACATGCCGTTCTCAAGAAAGGTCTCCCTAGAATTAGGGGAACCCGAGGATCGGCAACGTAATCAACGACCACGAAATCGGCAGAAAGAAAGACGTTCCAACTTTTACAAAAACATCCTCGGCGATGCCGGTTGGAGTAGAAATCGTTCGGTCGGCAAGTTCAAGTATCATTCGGGTTTTGGTCAAAGCTGGGAGATTTAGTTCTTTCCAAATGGAAAAGCATTAGGTGGATCTCACCGAGATCAGCCAAGGCCTAAGCCATTCATTCATCTCCGGAAAATCACATGGTATAAGAAATCACGGGGTCTCCAAGTTTTTCGGGAAACTTTTTGAGGATAACCGCCGAGCAATTCTCATTCACCGGTGTCTTTGTCAACTCAATTATCTTATCTTGTCATTGAGAGCTTTCTAAACATTGGTGCAAATTTGGGCATGTGTAGGAGAGCGTCCGCGAAACTTAGCTCTTAAAAGGAATGTCCGGAAAAAATCCATTTTTTCCCCCATAAATTTTTGAAGCTAGAAGATCGTCTTTTCACGGAGTTCCTCTTTGTTGGTCCCTTGAAGGATAAGGCAATGTTGGTTTAGTCTTTGAAGCTACATCGGGCTCACCAATTTGGTCATTAGTTTAGACCTCCGGAGGTTGGATGTTTTCGGTACTTGGTTGCACCGTATCCTTTGTCACCTCGGGTTCATTTTCCATCGAAGGTGGAATTTGAGGTCCATTATAGGAAACACCACTTCGGGTAGTGATTGCTATTCACTCACCATTTCGGTCAGCACTTGTGTTGCTTTGAAGAGAACCCGAGCCCGAAGTAGAAGCGATATTACTATTACGCATTTGGTGAGCAGTCCGTATATTGGTCATTTGGCTTTGCATTTTTGGCATCACGCATCGTTGATCATTGACGTACCGTTTTCAAATCAGCCTTTGTACACACCCATTTGCCTGAGGAGCAGGAGCCTGGTAAGACGGAGCATGTAAGCTGGTGGTGGATTAACCGGGGGTCAAAAATTGGGCTCTGTAGTAGTTATTCCCGCCGATTTGTGTAACGGTTTCAGATTATTCCCTATTTTGTGAACTGGAGAAAACCGATGAGTCGAACTTGATATTGCAACCATCGGGCGGTCGATAGCACCGTAATTCCTTGTTGTAGTTAACTGCGGCGGCTTGTGACATGTACTCTTGAATATTGTCACGATAAATGTTGCCATCGGTGGCGGGACAATTTCGGTGAGAATGAGCACCACCGCAAGTTACACAACTTTCCTCGACTGCTTTTACATTGGTTTTTCTTATCAAGAAGTAATGCTCTAACCATATGTTTAAGTTCAGCAATGTCGGATGAAACTGCGGGGGTAGAAGAGCTCGTACTCACTTTTGCAACAATGCCTTGGCTTCCGTGATTGACGAACTTTGACATGCTCTCGATGATTTTTAGGCATTCCAGCATTTATCCAGAACGATACTACCACCCCGGCGGAGTCAAGTGAATCTTGTCATTCAAGTTCAATGCATTATAGAATGTATCGAGTTGATGCAATTCCGAAAACCCATGATGCGGGCATGCCCGAAGAAGATCATTGAATCGGTCCCATGCTTCATAAAACGATTCGTCAAATCTTTGTTGAAACCTTGTGATCTCATTACGAAGATTTGTCGTCTTGGAGGGAGGAAAAAATTGGTTGATGAATTTCGAAACAAGATCATCCCAAGTTAAAATCGATGAGTGGGTTATTTTTTCTAGCCAAATCCGGGCTGCCCCCTCGAGGGAAAATAGGAAAAGCATAAGCTTAACCGACGTACTCGGGACGTTTAGGAACTTCATCGTAGAAGTGATCTTGTTGAAATATCGAATTGAAGCAGTGGGTCTCCTTGTCATTTCACATAAAAATGTTATATTTGAACAATATAGAGCAAACTATGCTTGAGCTCAAAGTGTCCCGCGGTGATTTCGGGAAACAACGATTGCATCCTCGTAACACCGCGTGGGTGCTTGAGCATTTTCCCCCCCCCCCGCCCATATTACGATACGGCCATCGTAACCTACGGGAGATTGGGAGGTTTCTTGATTATTATTAGGTTCTCAAATCAATATGGTCAACAAAGTCGATGTGACTGTGTTGTTGTCACGTCTATTGGGATTAAGAACGAGTGCGCAATGGCACTACAAATAAAAAATTTTATACTAATTTTTTGGTTTTAGACAATAGTCTATTCCACAATTTAATTATAACAGACAACGAAATAAGGACAACTTCAACCAAAAATCGACATACTATCATCGGTAGCTCCTAAAAAGATAAACGCACAGGTGAGCGGAAGAGAAGGAAAACACGGTACTTTTAAGAACCTTTCTCATTTAGGGTCGTAGTTCTTAGGAACAACCCTCCTTATACCCACGTTGATATAGCTTGTTAACTTTCAGGTGGAGCCGTACCTCGTAAGTGACACAATTGGCAAGCTATGAATATTTTGTTTGGGAACTTATTGATGGAATAATACTTTAATGGAAAGTAATTATATGTTGTGTGTCTTTTACCAACTTGGATGAATTTATTTTTTAAAAAAATTACCACCTTTTTATGGACTTTTTTTTTAGTTTTTATATGAAAAATAAACTAAGAAAATGTAAAATATTTTGTACTTTTTATAGTTTTTATAATTTTTTTTTGGGTTTGTTTATATTGTTTTATAAAAATAGGAAGAGAAATAAGTCACAAATTCAAACGCGCAAGCAGTGTCAAACGTACGATAATCTTTTCACACCTCTCCGGCAACGCGCCAAAATTTATCCGATTATAGTATATATATAATATAACACAATGCAAATCCCAACCAATTGCCCTTGACCAAGGCAAAAAGTTAAAATTCACAAATAGAATCAATATATATCCGGAAGTTTGATTTCCCGGGTCGTTATGTCCCAACGAGGTGTGCAATGGAGAATCGGATGACGAATTGATAATCGATGTTTGAATAGTACAAGATTATGAATCATATTATCTATGTACTAGGACAAGTACAAAAGCGAAAATCAAGCAAAGAGATAAACCTACAAACGAAAGCAATATAACTTAAATCCTAAAACTTTGACGTAAAAACGTCGAGCTAAAAAACCTAAAATCTCAATTTAAAAATCCTAAGATCTATTTTTCCACTTTTAATAAGCTCTAAATGACTAAAAGAAAGATTAAAAAAAAAACTAGATTAAAAAACGGAGGTGATTAAGGCTAAAAAAAACGGCGAGAAAAAACAGAAACGTGAAACGAAACTCGTTCTATAAAAAATGAAAAGTTGCAAGGGAGAACAGCTACCCTTAATGAAAACACTAAATATTATATCCCTTAAAAAACTATGTAATAAAAAGAAAATTTTTTTAGAAAAAAAAAATACTTGATATTTTTCTTCTGATTAAGATTATTTAGAGTTATATTTATGAATTTTTTTTAAGTTTAAAAACTAAATAAATATAAAAAAATACTAAAACATTTTACTATAATAATCTAAAAAAAATTACAAAAAATATCTAAAGTTATGACGGATTCTAAAAAAATTAGTGTGGGGAACACAGCCAATCTCAATAAACAGTTAAAAATCAAAAACAGCTTATAAGCTTAATTTTGGCAAAACGGAGTTAAATCTATTAAACCACTTCCACATTGGGTCTTTAAAAAAAAAAAAAACGAAAAAGACCCAAGGGCGCAGCGGTGGAGTGTGTGTGTATGGAACGGGAGAGATGATGTTGAGTACTGGGGTGGGGTTCGAAGCCCTAGATCACTCACGCCCTGACTTCTTTCCACTATCCCCCAATATAATTTTATTTTTGGAAAACTTTATATTTTTTCACAAACTATTATAAAAAACGAAAATAAGCCATTTTTTAATGAAATGCACTATGTTATAAAAGCGAGACAAATAAAGCTCAGAATAAGCCAAAAGAGAAACAAACAGACATTATGAAAGTTATATAAATGCACTTTAAGAAAAAATACTAAGTTTGATTGGGCTTTTTTTGGACCTAAATAAGCGAAGGGGCTAAAAAGAAAATTAACTAAACTAAGAAGGATTTTTCCTACACCTGATAAGCAAATATGCAAGTGTCTAAAATGGAATGGAGCCAAAATGAAATGAGGAAATAAGGCTGAGATTAAGCTAATAATGCAAGTCTGACATAAAAAAAAAAAAAATAGGATTACTCTCTTGCACAAACAGGACAAAGGGGCCCTTTTGTGCTTATACCTATGTTGAAAAACGCTTTAGACAAAGTCTGGGCTATTCACTTAGCAAAAAACTAAAAAGCCTAACCAAAAGTCTATATAAAACAACAATTAAAGGACATTTTGAAAGTTAAATAAGCTATAAAAAAGATGAGTGAAAAAGCTATGACAGACAGAACTTTTCTTTTTAAGCTAAATCTAAATGCTAAACTAGTTGGCTTTTAAAAGGACAAATAAGCAAGTGAAAAGCAAGATGAGCAAACACAGCTTAACACACAATATATAACCAACAAGGTAAGAAAATTAGCAAATAAATAGAGCCAAATAATGCCAGAAGATGGTGGCTTAAAAACTCTCACAGTACTAACTTAAGAGTTAGTAACTTAGGCCAATAAAAAACTAAGCTGCTAGGGTAATAAAAAGCTAAAACAAATGCAATGTAATTGAAAATAAGCAAACAAGAGGACTTCAGCTAACCTAATAAGCTCTTAAAAGCACAATAGGACAAGGGATTTAAGCACAAAAGCACAATTAAGCAATCTCAGCACCAGGGGAAGTGTTGAGCTATAAACTAAAGTTACTTTTCCCATTATACTTCTCAGTACTAACAACTGATGATGATGATGTTTGAGAAGACATACTTATTCAAATGGGGTTTTACTACCTGATAACAAACAATCGCCTATTTGCTGCTATGAAACAAATTCCAAAGTGTAAAACCCAACAAACGATCAAACAACAAAACCTAATTCTGATTACTCCCACAACAAATTCTAATTATCCTAATCCCAATTAACAAACACCTTCTGTGTATCAAATAAGTAAACTGAATTAATTGAACAATAACAAAAACAACAAACCTGATTTCGATTCCAAATTGATCGACAGCAACCACCAAACATAATCAAATTCAAACGATATCAAGATACTGAATCTTGAAATCTACCAGAAATTAATGTCGATCATAAACCCAAAACAAATTTCAGCTTGCTTTAAATCGATCGAACCCGCTCTGATACCAATTTGTTAGGATTAGGGAGTGATAATCAGTGGACAAAGACCAGCAACAAACAACAACAATCAGAACATGGGCACAAAAGTAACAATGATCAGAACATCAGATATTGTTTGGGAGCAAAAGTTGGTATTTCTATTATCAAAAGTGTAGTCTGATACAAAGTAAAGTACTACTGGAAACAAGATATATATAAGTCACAAACCGACCTACATAAACTTAAGCCTAAAGAAACTTAAAACTTAAGATACTACCAAAATAACCTTAGTACCAAAATTACCAAAATGCCCTTAGGACTAAAGTCAAACATCTAACAATATGCAACAAACAAAAAATAACAAGTAAGATTTATAAACACGTATATTATGGTATTTATGTGTGTTTAAATAGTTTTTTGGTATGACCTTTATAATGCATTTAATACGTTAATCTTATCAGTTTTTATAATCGCTTAGACTTAGAGTTGCTTGTCAAACTTGCAAAAAATTAATATTCTTTTGGGCGAAAGCTAACAACACGTTACATACTTTGCCAAAAACACTAATGTACGCAACAAACGCTGCCAAATACTAGTATTGTCAAATTACTTTTAAATTATAAACAATGTACTTAATATGACATGTTGGGTTACCTATTTAACCGGTTACAATTACACAATTCGTCCTTGTGACGAAGTTTTGTAATACAGTTCATCATTTTCATTAACGTTCATTAAGGCTCATTTTTTAACGGGGTTACACATTTTCTAATATTTATTATAAGTTTTCTAATAAAAGTTGAGAAATTATTTAAAAACCCGTTATGATAAAAGTTATAGTTTTCCCTTTGTTTAAAAGATACTATGAAACTGATTTTTCAAGCATTTTTCTTTTTCATAGTCAACCTTTTTCTATATTTGGGATCCTGAATGTTTTCATATGTTTTTATACGTTTCATCCTTTTATTTCCATTTTTATACACGTTTATATGGAATATATCCGTTTTAATTAACCGTTTTGTTATGTTTTCATTTGTTTTAATAACATTTTTATACGTTTTTTCATCCGGTTTTCTATCTGGTTTTCGATAAATTTTTTAACCGTTTTTGAGGGAAAACTAAAAGGGGGGTTGAATAGTTTGCCGCGATTTTGATTTAAGGTTTTAAGTGGTGTTAAAAAAATTTTAGATTCGACTTTGTGAATTCCAGACACTTGCACAATATGAACAATATACTTATCTAAACAATCAATAGAATGATATGAGAAAGTAATGTAAGACAAGAGATAAGAGTAAGAACAATCAAACCACAACGCAAGGATTTATAGTGGTTCGGTAACGAAGCACCTCTTCGCCCTACTCCACTCCCCGAGCACCAAACTCGAGAGTTTTCTTCACTATGTCAACAAACTCCCTTATGGCGGAGAAAACCGTACACAACGTTGCTTACACCGATTTACGACACAAAGCTAAATGTCGAGTTCTAATCTTAGCTAGAACCAATCTATCACAACACAACTTCACGACTTGTTCACGACCTCACAACTTCACGACTTGTTCACGACTTCACAACTTCACGACTTGTTCACGACTTCACAACTTCACGACTTCTTCACAACTTCACAACTTCACGACTTCTTCACAACTTCAAGATTTCTTCATAACTTCACTTCAATCATCATCATCATCATCGTGTTGATGAGATGACGTGCCTTGATGATGAGAAGATGAAGAAGATACGGAATGACGTGCCTTGCCACGATCACTTCGAGGTCGTCGAGTTTGTTTTAGGGCAAGAGGACGCATGACTCGATCAACAATGTCATAAATGCCATTGTCAAGATGAGGATACGTTTCCATGACGTGTCGATAAAGACGAGTAAGAAACATGCCATACGGAAGATTAGCGGTTGGAGTATATCTAGCACATTGGATTCTTTTGACGAAAAAATAAGCAAGATTGTATTGTTCTTCGGCAACAACACAATACAACATGTGAGCAAGACAAGCGGGAAGATGATCCCGATGTCCTCCTAGTCCGAACACATTTTCTCTAATGAGCTCTTCCCATTGCTTCATGTCGGGGCTTAATTCTTTGGTGAGAATTTGATTTGGATTGAGAGAGACCGTTTGACTTTTAATGGTACGGTCTACCATGACACGTTCCAATTCAAGAAGTCGACGAATGTCGTCGGGAGTCGGAAGATCGGTGCAATATGGTCCCTCGGTTTCTCGAGAATACTCAAGAGATGCAAGATCCCATTCGTTTGTAAAAACGGCTTGACCATTGTATGGAATTTTGAGAATTTGACCGAATTGAGCGAGAGTAAGAGTTATGAATTCGTGTTGAATCATAAAGGAGATAACAAGGTAACCATATTCATCGGTTTGTACCGTGACTTGGCTATAGAAGTCTAGAATAAATCTTGGAACAATCGGTTCGTTGATTTGAAAAAGACAATTGAAACGAATGTTAGTAAAGAGACGCTCGATGTTGTTGGATTTGTAGTAAGCTTGATCAACAACACGACCTTCGTGAATGTTGCGGTTTTCAATAGGTTTGTAGAATTGGGCAATGGTAGGTGAGATGCCGGGAATTTTGGATACTTTTGGTATGTAGGATTTAGTGAGGGATATATCGGTTGTAGTAGCTTTCGGCATTTTGTCACCTAAACAAGTAATCAACAACATAAAATGTTACAAAAAAATATAATAAGGAAAATAAAGTTTTGAAAAGTGACAAATGTGGGACAAGGATTACTTCGACTTTAAAAGTAAAAACCTAAGAAGTGATCCATATGTTCCTTAATTTATTTTTGACTTAATCTAGGATGTCGAAGAATATATATTAGTTATATATTTCAACATCAAGACAATAACCCAAACACTCCCTTATCAATATAAAATTTGTCTAAGCATGTCGAAAATTATGTATTAAGTGTATATTTTGTTTGACACGTATAAGTTTGTTATTCATGACTCGACAATAGTTAAATAGTGTTTGTTTTGACTATAAATCATGCTTTAAAGCATTAAACCAAATGCCTCTTTATTTTATGCCATTTATAAGATATATCAAGATATATATGAATTATATATCTTGATGACTTATAAAAGCTTGTTAAGTGTTTATATACGTGACAAAACTATAGTGATGGTCATTTTGACTCTAACAATTGTTCCTAACAAACGAACCAAACACTCTTTTATTTTTATAACATATTATCCATTGATTCGAAAAGTATATATTTAGGAATGTGCGTTTTGATGGGCAATGTAAAATTTCTTTAACGTGTTTTTGGCATGAATAAATAATGTATAAACTTTGTTTTAAGATTAAAAAAAAAATGAAAAATATGTATGTAAGTTTATAAAATTTTCGAAAAAATATATTTGTGACTCAATTCTAATGAATGTATTGAATTCTTATGACTACGGGAATCATTGTAGTTATAGAGTTCCTAGTTCTAATCTAAAAAGTATGAAAATAATAAAGAACACCCAATTTTGATTAGGAGCAAAATTGGATGAAATCAAATGAAAAGAATAATAGAAATTTTACAATAGATGTTGTTGATTGTCTTGTTAGCGAAAGCCCCTTGCGAATTTTGGTTAATTAGGCGACTTGAAGATTGGTTGTTGAAGGTTTTTGGCTATGGTGTTCGTTCACAGTGGGTAGGAGAAGAAGGAGAAGAAAAAAATGAAGTTTGAGTATATAATTTCTATAGAAAGGGGGTGTTTATTTTTCCAGATAGGCGGTCCCCTTAATTAATTAAGGGGGCCGCCCATTTTATACGGTCGGTCCCCTTAATTTTAAGGGGGCCGCCCTCTGAGAAAAAAAAATTTCTTTGATTTTTGGCTAGTTTTTGTGAGAATGATTATTGACAATTATTAATTAACCATTTGTTTAATTAAAAAGTTTCTTTGACTATTTCAGACGAGATAATCAAGACGTCAATTCGAGAGGTGATTTAGAGATGAAATTTCTTGCAAGAAGGAGGGATTAATTTCTTCAAAAAGACAATTAGTATATTCGATTTGAGATGAGACGAGAATGGATAGCGAAGATAATGAAATAATAAGACGTAGTTGAAAATTTCAACAAGTTGATTCCGATAGACGTAGATGATGGTTGACACGGATCCGAGGCGATCGTCGAGGTCGAAGGGAGTTTGTTTCATCCATAGTGTGTCTATGATCTTCATGCGACTAATCCTACTTCTATGTTAATTGTTAACCATTAGCTTGCTCTTCTTCGTCTACGTGAGTTTGCTATGTGGTCATAGAAGATTTCCATTTTGTAGACGTATAACAATAATCTACACGAAAGAATAGTTCATAGTGAACTAATCTCTTCAAAGCTAGAAAACCAACAAATGGTATTTCTAGAGACTACATTATTTTCTAAGAACTAATTACACTACAACATCATAGTCACATAGACATTTACTTATAATCTATATTCTACGAATATGAAAAGTGAGACGTACCTTAGTCTTTAGAATTATCTTCATTAATGTCTTCATGATGTAAATGATAAGGGTTCATGGGAACCTTATCATGAATTCCTTAATCCGGAGACAAAGAATGTTTGTAGAGAGCACACTACTTCAAAGGTTGTGATGGCTTAGCCATTTGGTCCCCAACGTTTCATGTATCCGAAGTTATTGTTTCCAACTTATTTGTTTAGCATATACCCCATGTAGCATAATAATATATAGTTATTTAACATTTAACACATAATTTAAATTCTATGAAGTTTGGAAAGGAGACATACATTTGCCTATAATGTGTTTTCTTCAACATCTTCAAGTAAGAAAGCTTTGAAGGAGAAATCTTTTGGAAAACTCGTCATAAGATTTTAAAAATGTATTCGCTCGTTGGATTCCAAGAAATGTTAATGAACAACTCCACTTGAATGTTGTAACTATGCAACCACTTGGTCCCCAATGTCTCATGGGTCCAAAATTGTTAGTTCCGAACATATTTTGCATTTGATTCGGATACATATAAGGTGGACATATTCCCCATGGAGAGAAGTTTGGTTGTTGTGAATAATTCCAGTGTAATTATTCCACATATTAGAGTGATTCGGCCTATCTTGATTTCTTCTAGGTTGGGGTGTTTTAGACCTATGACGAGATGTATTGTTTCTTCTTGGTGGTGGAGTTTTTGACCTTATTTCATATTTAAGAAATCCAACTCCGGGTTTCAAAGATGGTTTATAAAAACTCTTGACTTCCTCGTCTTTTGTGATGGGAATCTTTTGATCATTTACAAGTATATAGCTGGGTTTTAAATTTGGATTAAATTTGACAGATTTTTCTTTTACAAGTGAAGATTTGGGTTCTTGAGGTTTCATAAAATTTATTTGTTTTATTTCGCTTGAAGAAGCTTCTGCCGTATTAAATCTAATACCCGACTTATCTCCGGAGGGTTTTTGAAAGCTTAACATTTTCTTGAAAGAGTGCGTACTTTTATTAAATTGATTAAGTTTGAATACTTCTTTTTTAAGTTGTTCATTTTCAATCCTAAGATCTTGACATACTTTACATTCAAGATCAATTTCTTTATTTTTCTCTAATCGTGATAATTTATCTTTTAACTCAAGAATTTCAGTTTTTAGTAGATTTTAGTGACTTATTTTTGCGCATGACTTTTAGTCCCATTTTGCATAGACGACGATATTCACTATCTAGACTTAAGTCATCTATAGATGATAATTCATCACTATAGTATTCAGTTTCGTAGAGTACCTCATTAGATGCTTGAATCATAAGACAAGTTTCGTCTTTAACTTTTTCTTCCTCATCTTTGCCGCTATCGCTCCAAGATCCTCCAACAAAAGCCCTTTGGTTGTTGTTTCTTGATGCCTTTGGACAGTCTCCAATAAGATGATTTGAATCTCTACATCTAAAACATTTTCTTTCGATTTTTCCATTTTTGTCATTTTTTCCTCTTTGGAATGACTTTCTTTCATCATGAGGTTGTTTCACAAATCTACCTCGTCTTTTGAAAAATTTCTTGAAATCTCTCACCGCCATGGCGTATTCTTCGTCTTCACTATCGGAAGTAGAATCATCTTCATCACTTGAATCCTTTTTTAGCTTTCAAGGCGAGAGATCTACTTTGATCTCGTTTACTATTGACTATTTCGGAGTCCTTCTTTATTATCACTTCATAAACCTTCAAGTTGCCGATAAGTTCGTCGAGTGAGAGTATTGACAAGTCTTTTGATTCTTCAATAGCCGTAACCATTGCACGCCATTTTGGGATGAATTTCCCTGAGAGATTTCCTGACATAGTTCTTGCTAGAAAAGCTTTCGTCAAGTGATTTTAGACTAGTAATAATAGTGTTAAATCTGGCAAAAGCATTATCTATTGGTTCTTCTTCCGGAATCATAAATTGTTCATATTGTTGAACAAGAAGATCTATTTTATTATCTTTGACTTTATTATTACCTTGGTGAGTGGTTAATAAAGTATCCCAAATTTCTTTTGCGGTTTTACACATAAAAATTCTTTCGTATTCTTTTCGTGGCAAAGCATTATAAATTACCATTTTGGATTCAGTATTTTTCGCAAGTCTCTTTTTAAGATCATCGCTTTGTTTATCAAAAGGTACAAATTCTTCCTTATTAGTTTATGTATCATTTTAAGTAGGTGGAAAATCACCATAGATAATAACATGCCAAAGATCTAGATCTTTTAATTTCACATAAGTCTCGAATCTATTTTTCCAATAAATGAATCCATCACTTTCAAATAGTGGTGGTCTTTGCATAGATTTCCCTTCTAAATTTTTTTCCGATTCTATAGATCGATTCAAGTTTTAAAATACCATTTATTTTAAAAATCTTGTTTGACATAGATCTGATACTAATTGTGGAAACTAGAAGGGGAGTTGAATACTTTACCGTTTTTTAAAATTAAATTATTGTTTATATAAAATCTTAGATCCGAGTTTTAAATGATATCATTGTTTACACAATATTAACAATTAGAACAAGTAAATAAATAAGATTGTCAACGTTATGTTAGTCTATCTAATGAAAGAGAAGAGTTGGAAGGATCAAACCACAACACAAGGATTTATAGTAGTTCGGTAACGAAACACCTCTTCGCCCTACTCCACTCCTCAAATAACAAACTTGAGATTTTTCTTCACTATGTCAACAAGCTCCCTTTAGGCGGAGAAAACAGTACACAAGTAGCTTACACCAATTTCTGACACAAAGCCAAATGTCGAGTTCTAATCTTAGCTAGAACCAATCTATCACGTAGCTTACATCGATTTCCGACACTAAGCTAAATGTCAAGCTCTAATCTTAGCTAGAACTAATCTTCAACACTCTTTGTATTTTATGGCCTAAAATACTAACCACCCTTACAAGTATTTGATCACCTAAATACTTGATCTACTTAAACAAACTATTACACAAGAATATAGGAGATGATTGAATTACAATGAACAAGGCAGACGAAACTATGTTACATGGACACGTTAAACAATAATACTTGTATCTTGTCGATTACGAGTATTCTTCTTTTGCACTTGGAGAGGAAAGCTTGGATCACTTAGAAACAAATGCTTGTATTAATTAAATGATCAAAGATTTAGAAAGTATTAGAGATGTATTGGCTGATTAAAGACAGAAAAAATGTGTGTGCAAAAGGTAGTATTTATAGGCAAAGAGGGAAGTATTTTGCATGGCCGGCCCCCTTAATTATTGGTCGATCCCCTTATCACTAAGGGGGCCGCCCATTGTAAGACGCTCCCTTTTTTATCTTTTTCAGGGGAGGTTTTATCTTGGGTAGATGTATCCAATTCTGGGTATAAAATTTGTATTCAAAGTTTATTTTTAATTAGGACATTTCTTATCATTCCAAAAATGTTTTGTAAACTTGTTTTGTTATGTTTTATAAAAAATGTAAAGTTTAGAATAAACTTTTTAAATAACTTTGATCATTAAATAAATTAAGCATTTATTATTCATACCTTTAAGTGATTAGTGTTAAAATAAAATAATTACAACTACTAACTTGTTTACGTTATAATTTTACATTGAGCGTTTTACTTTTTGTGATTAACAAAACGTAGAGAAGTCAAAAAATATAAATAACGTTTTTAGACATTATTTGTATTAACGGCTCAATTATGCATTAGTTATGATTGTAAAAACAATATGAGTCTACATCTTTGAAACAAACGATTTGGAAGGTTTTGTTTGTTAAAAGTTAGATTTTTGGTGTCATCTAACCCCACCCACCCTTTTCGTGATAAATTTGTGATATGACCTGTTTGATAAATATCTACTAAAATGAAACCGCAATATCAATTTCACTTCAAGGCTTATCAGTATCACTTTTTTATAAAGATTGAAACAAGCCCGGTGCAACGCACGGGTACGAACGCCTCGTAAATAGTAGAGATCCACTCCTTTGGAGGAACAAGTTTACACACACTCTGAACCACACACTCTCTCTACCCTTTACTCTCTATTTCTACCTCTCTATAATCATCTCATATCAACCATACTTATCCTCAAGCCGGAGTTTGGTCTCGGATTCAAAACTCGGGCGAGCTAATGATGTTCTCTCTTACTTTCAGCTAGGGTACTAAGGAACATGCTCTGAAGGAGCCAGCTAAACCGGACAACCCTTATCGTTTGAGGCATATTTACCAAGTCCAAGCGGGCCGAGTAAATTTGCGTCGACAATAGGGAAGACTTAACTGCCTTTTTGTAATAAAATTCCGAGAAGAGTTCCATAAGTTACCTAAACTTGCATTTGTTTTGTTATGAATTATGTTGATCATAATCTTAAATAACGTGAAAAAACTAAAAGGGAATCATGCTTAACTTTCTTTGTCAAAATAAGATTTTCACGTCAAGCTAATCTAATAGTTCAATTTTGGATATCTAGCTTAATTACAACTTATGCATATATGGGTCAAAGTTCTCATAAGTACATGGGACCTAATTTTTATGCTTGTCGACCTAATATTAAATTGTTTTTATGGGTAAAGGGTTTCAATACCCGGTGGATAGAATAGATTATGCAGCAACAATAACACAACCATCTCAAATCATTTCTTAAACACGTTATACATACCTTACGTGGACAAATACATACATATGATACATATTGTTTTTATACGATATGTGATGTTACAATGTATTAAAGTTGAATTGAAATTGTAATTAATCTAACTATGTACGACGTACGTTTGTTGAGACACTTTATGATTCAAAATTCTTTATATTTTCGACGAGTTGGTGGAACTTTTATGTTTTTTCATAAGGGTGAAAATCCTTAAATCCCGCCAATGAGGATGGGGATGTAAAACAATTTGCCGATGAGGATGGAGACGGGGATGAGGATGGAGAGTGCAAAACGGGAATTGGGATGGTAAATACAATCACTAACATTCCCCGTCCCGTTTCCATCATACTCAACAATATTTATATACTACATTAGACATAATAATCTATACTCCCTTATAAAGCATGCATATTCCCTTCCTAACTCCGAACCTACATTTTAAAATTCAGACATTCAACCCAACATCAAAGCCTAAATTTACACACACCATACCAACATCCAATCTTAAAAATTTCCAAACCAACAAAAACACATTAATATACCGTACAAAAAAACACACCACCCCATCCCATATACTTTACCTATTTCTCTTTCTAAAAAAACACACACACACTTTAAAATATAACCTCTCTAATCTTTTCACAAAAACACAGTGATCTTTCACACACCTCTCCTCCACTACAACTCTACCACCACCGAAATCTCTCTCGTAACCAACACACAACACAAACTTATCTCTTCCTCTAATCTTAAACACGACTACTAAATAATACCACTTCACAGCCACCGTCGACCATGCCGTCATGTATGCCAGCCACCTCAACTAACACCACCACATCACAGCTGTCAACCTACCACTAGCGAATCCCTCATCACCAGTTTACCAAGAACCACCACAAATCGAAATTAGTTTCCAACGTTTGAGGTTATTTTAAGTTTTATTGATCTATATTAAACAAGTTTTAAAGTTTTTTTTTCATATATCTATATCTTTTTTTTAATTTTGCAGATTTGAATTGTTGGAGTTTTCTAGCGCCGCCTTTACCGGAATCTTTCTTTGCTGCCGCCGCTTTCTTACTGCCGGATATAATAGGTTTTTTTATGGTTTTTAAGAGTTTTTTCGTAGATTAGATGTATAACGTTTTGTCAATGGTTTTTGAGGGTTTTTTACAATTAGACCTATTTTGCTTCACATATCTTTTGTCAGCTGCGATATTACTTTTGTTTCCGTCGGAAACAGTTTCTTTTATTTTTTCTTGCCGCCGCTTTTGTTTTGTGCGGAAACCGCTGACATATTTAATGCGGCAGACACCGGTGTCGGAAAACAGCTGGAGAGTGTTTATTACATTTCGTGAAGTGTCGCTTTGTTTGTACAAAAATTGGCTATATAGATTTGTATGTGATAATAAGATTTTATTGTTTATGTTGTTGGATTTTTTGAGTTTTTTTAAGTTATGAAAGTGGTTAAAAATATAAAAGTGACTACATATGAAAGGTACAACGAGATGGAATTTAAATTGTAGAAGCGACAGTTTTGTAGATATGAGTTTATCTATTAAACATTCTTGAACAGTTTTTATTTAATTAAGCCCTTTGCGCCCTGCCGTCGTCCCTAATTTACAAAATTTCTTGCGTCGGTAATCCGTCAGAAATCTGTTGGTATTCCGTCAGCCTCAGGAACTGTATCTGTCATTAATCCGTTGGTAATTCAGTCATAAACTACTGACGGGCTTACTTCCGTCAGTAAATCCGTCATTGTTGCCCTGTTTTTTAGTAGTGATAGATATATGTTTAATGTGTAATAGATAGGTTAAATACATCTTATTTTATACTTTTCACATCAAAAACAACTTATTTTAGTGCTTAAAATGTCAAAACAACTTATTCTGTTGCTTAAGAGGTCAAAAAAGCTTATTTTGCGGTTCACAATCGATTTCGATTGTCAATTCGGTATAAACGGTATTTTACCGGATTCAGTACTTGTAACCGTTTACCTTTAGCCTAAGGATTTTTTAATATGTTTTTGACATATATATTTTTGTACACAATTCTTCTAAAAATACATATAAAAATGAATTTGTATAATTTTTTGTCAAATAAAAAAATATTTAGAGCTTTTAAGTTAAATACATTTGAAAATTTAAAATAATAATCAAGAAAATATTACTTAATAAAAAACATTTTTTTATTTGAAATACGAAAGTATGAAAATTTTGTTTTATTATATAAAAGTGATTTTTATATTTATCTATATCTATACTACATATAAAAAGAATTGCACTCTCTCTCTTCATTAATGTTTTAAGTAATACAATTAACAAAACTTATAGTATAATCTTTATATGCACAAAACTTAATTTTAAGTAATACAACTTATAAAGCTTATAGTACAATCATTAAATACACAAATGTTCCATCCATTAAATGTCTCTTAAACATTAAATTAATACACATAATAAAGCATTTTGTATAAGTATAAACTAATTAAATACACCAATTAATATTATTTTTAAAACAACTTTAAAATAAAAAAATACATATTATAAACTAATTAAACTTACAAAGCTTCATAAAATTTATATGTCAAGTTCATGGTTCATATGGTTTTGAAAATCGGACTAGACCAACCCGTTCTTCGGGAACCGGAGTCGCTACCAGTTCGCCTAGCTAATAAAATCCGTTTGAAAAGGAAGGTAGGAGGCCGGTTAAAACCGGAAAAAACGAGTAAATCAGGCCGGACTCGGGTCATTTTTTTTAATCACATGGTACCCGCCGCTGCAACACGCGGGTACCCTGCTATACTACATATAAAGTATAAATGTACTTTCATCCTCATTAAATGTATACAACATTTTAAGTAATACAAACTTTAAAGCTTTTGGTATAACTCTTAAATGGACAAAACTTAATTCTAACTCTTATAAAGCTTATGGTACTTCTCTCTCCTATTAATTACTAAAAATTTCTTAAATTTAAGTAATACACACTTATATGCACATTTGTACAAGTTAATATAGCACGCCGGTTACAAAACTTGAATTGAATGTTGTCATTATGATCACCTTACTACTAATTTGATCAAAACATGTTTAAAAATAATTAAACTTTATACCATTGAAGTCCAAAAATTAATATTAAAGTGATGTTTGCACAAGTGAATTTTTCAATTTGGCGTTTCGTCAATGATATCATTATCGAAATTAAAAACCAAAAATGCAAAAATCTGATTTTTTTTTCTTTTCAAAAATATTATTCATAAACTGTTTCGTTTAAGTCACTTTTTTTAAAGATATAATTCACAAACTCCTACTCTATTTAAGTTTTTGCAAGTTGCATAAATTAGGATTTAAAATGAGCATTATGTACCACACAACAAGAGATAATTCATTCTTATAATCTTTTGCTCATAATTACGAACCAATAAATCACAGTACATGATAACAATTTTAACATGAAATATATTGTTTCATTATGATTTTTTATCTACAAATAAGATACGAGTTCATAATTTGGTCTACTTCATTGCTCACTACCGTTTTCATTACAGACAACTTTCAATGCTCATATGTACTTGACATTTTAATATGAAATGATGTGCGATAAAGTTATTCCTTGAAATTTTCGACATCTGTAAAGTCGTTATCACGAAAAACATGTAATCGAAAAATATTGCTCGCCAATACTTTCGATTAGGGCCTCGTAGCTGATGATAACCTGACCGAAAATCTATCTTTAAGAAAGGACACGCTCTTCGTAACTGATCAAACAAGTCCCCAATCCTAGGGAGTGGATAACAGTTTTTAATACTCCATCTGTCCCATATTAAGTGTTCACAATGGTATCTTTGATTGTCCAATATTAAGTATCCAATACAATAAATGAATAAATTTCCAGTTTTGCCCTTTGAATATATGGCCCATTAAGTTTTTTTCTACTTTTTGAGTTTTTAAAGTATATTTATTAGGGGTATAATTGTCATTTGATTAACTAATAGTTGTAACAATTTATTGCACCTACAACTTTGTGCTTTTATGTTATGGACACTTAATGTGGGACAGAAGGAGTATATCTTAATGCCACTTTGTTTACTTTAAAATGTAGGGTGAAAATCATATAATAGTAACCAAGTTTGAGATCTGTTTCAATTTGATACCTCAAACTTTGTATCAACTACTAAAACCATCAAAGTTTCTAATTTGTTATATTGTGTAATTTTCATGTTAGAGTGACTAGAACGAAACACTTTTCAAACTTGGTTATTATTTTGTGGCTATTTTTTTATGTTTAGTTGTGCATTAAGGTTTGTACATAAAGTTGGTTAGAAGTAGTTAAATTCAAGGGGTGGGTATTTAAAATTAATGTACAACATATTAATGCATACATGGACACTTAATTTTAGAAAATTACATAAAAATAGAACAGTTTTGAAAGTTTGATGATTTTTATGGTTAATATAATGTTTGAGGTACCAAATAGAACACTCATGAAACTTGGTTACTATTGTGTGACATATTCCCTAAAGGGTAATAGATAACTTACTCACCATAACTTAGTTGTAATCTTAGGATAATAACGAATATACAATATTTTTTAGATTAGACATGAAAGACACATAGGTTGATAACACATCTTAGTATATACAGAGACATAAAAAATCACATGCAGATAATTAAAGCACACACAACTATAGGTGTTATCGCATTATGGTTGATATCCGGTCGAGTTTTGTCAGGACAGGCTAATCGGGTCAGTTTAATTAATTTCATTTTGGTTAAGGAAAGTGATCGGTATATTCAATATTTTTATTGAGACACTTCAACATACAAACAGCTAAAGCAGGTTATATTTTAAAATGAAATTGTCATATGCGTACATGAAGTGTATCAATAAAAATTAAGAGTACACATCAATTGCCTTTGGCTAAATTACTATTCCATGCCTTAGTTCTGCTACGAAACAAAAATGATGCTAGGCTTATGGAGTCATAGCCAAATAAAAGGTGAACTATAAAGCATGCATATAATAAAAGGTGAGCCGATAACCCGATAACCTAAATAAGTAAAAACTCAACCTTAATCCGACCCGATAATAATACGGGTTATCGGGTTCGGGTCAAAATGAGCCGATAAGACCCGACCCTATAATCCTGATCGGGTTCGGGTCGATCGAACCCTTTTGACACCCCTACACACACCGATCGACGAAAATCAAATTGTGACACATACTATACGCTGTTGCCTTAGTTATGTTTTTACATTAATATGAATTTTATGATTATTTTGAAAATTGTAAGTTGTAGCATGAATTGAAATGAGTGAAATTGCACAAGCAATGAGTATGCAAAATCTTGTAAACAGAAAAAAACACCGGTGGTGTTATTCGAATTAACCGAACCCTAATAAGACTTATTTGAATCGGTTTTGAGAAAGGTTAATATAACATGTACCCGACCATAATAAAAGTACCGTTCATTCAGGCATACATTATCCGAGTTCAAGTTAAACCAAAACCTTCAAATGTCGTCATAACAGTTTGTCAAATAAATAAAAATCTCACGCGCAACGATTGAAATGAGCAACCTGTATTGGCCGCACATATGCACAACTGTTATCTCTAAACCACACACAGAAAATAAAAATAAAATGACAGACCATGTCAACTCGAATGAATTTTAGCGAAAACTATACACCGCTGTTGCTAGACGTAGGTACTCGAACACTAGACACTTACCCTTTGTTGAAAAAATTAAATGACCTCGAAATTTGGTCGAAACGATTATAGTTTTAGTCGACTACTGCCACTTTAAACAATGTTTTCATAAAAACACGCTCACATAAAGATTGATGTTTTCAGTATACCTTGCAAGTTAAAATAATGCTATCAAAAAATGATTCTTTAACGCTACAAAAAATGGGACCGCCACTGAAATTTTGTCGCAAACAGACACAGCTGCCACTAGGCGCGGGTACTCTGCTAGTAAATCTTAATGAGTTTAAAAGTCATAACCGGGATTGAGCTATCTCATCTATTGTTTAACACTCCATCGCAATCTGAGAGGCAAATTGCGAAACCTCATACCCAAGCAAAAACTTCCAAACATAAAAGATACATAGTATAGGGGCTGCTTTTGTAAGTTAACTTTTACGGCTAGTTGCCTAGTTTTAGGGGTGAGCAGAAAAACCGGAAAAATCGAAAACCGAAATCGAACCGAACTAATAACCGAACTGAACCTATCAAACCCCTACTTGGGCTTTCGTTGGGCTGATGATCAACACCCCTAGCTAGTTACCTAAGCTCGAAAAGCACGGTAAAAAACCGATTCAAGTTGTTGCAAGAAAAACAAACTTTCAAGCTCATTCTACATATAGTAAACTGGGAATGGGAATAAAGATCTTTAGAGCAAATCCATTACGTGACCTTAAAATGTTGTCAAACTTGAGCATCACAACCAGAAGCGAAACAATAAAAATGTAAAGAGTATATCATGTGACATAAAACCGCTACTAAAATTACAACACTCAAAAGTCAAATACTAAAAGGGATGGGCTTGGGCTGATAAAGCGGAGGTTTGGGGAACCCTAACTCACACACCTATTTATAAACCCAATCCCTAATTCACTTATCACTTATATAACAAATCCTAAATACGATGGCCCCGTCTGGAATTCCCGGGGTAAAGTCTGATCCTACTGACATCGAGTATGTCAAGCTCTATTGTAGGGCTGCTTCTGGCGAGAATATTGATTACCTCCGACGGGAGGGAGTGCTTTCCGATCATCCTTCTAATCTTTACGGTAATTGAGATTTAACAGATCTAAATGTTTTTGATGTTTATAAGCGATTTGTTGTTTAAATGCGTTATTTTGATTGTTGTTTATAGTTTTGTTATAAGGTTTAGTTGATTGTTATTTTGAGTTGTCTATTGTATAATTTTATGTTTTTTTAGTCTATTTTGTTTATAACTCTGTAAATTTTGTTGCAGGTTCCTCGGAACCGAGAAAAGTACACATGGCTTGGAGTGATTCATTAAGTGATTCTGCTGTTCGCACAATAGGCAGTGGAGACTATTGTTGGCGTGACAGTGGGCCAAGAGTTCTGATTTATGAGAAGACAGGAGCAGACCTGGCTATTGGATTATGTCATAAATACGTGTTGGTCGAGGCCGAGACTGGTATGGAGTCTGAATGGATTTTGAGAGAATATAAGGCCTTTGGAAAACAATACGAACAATGTCAGTCGGCCATTTATGAAATCTCTTTTGAATCCAAGAAGTCTTCTCCATGCTGTTTTTCTGTCTTTACATGGTTTCGTTTTTAGTGTAACTTTGAGTTTGACTCTTTTGTTGTTGGAAATAATAATAGTAAATGAAATGGGAGAGAAGATAAAGAACTTTGTTATTTGATTTGATGATGAAATAGAATAACCAAAACTGAAAACAGAAACATCTAAAATATCTCAACTACTAACATATAGGAGCTGAAGATCAGGAGTCACTTAAGACTACAAAGTCACAGCTTTGACCCATATTTATTTGACTAATAAAATAAATAAAAAGAGTTTGAATTACTTTACATCTAACACTTCCCCTTCATTCGAACTCCATCATGCCTAACCGAGTGCAAGAGTCTTCATGTTTTGAATATGGTAAACTTTTTGTCACGATATCTGCAAGTTGTTCTTCACTCCTACAGCTTACTATCTTAACTTCACCTTTTGCCATCAATTCTCTTATAAAGTGATATTTGATGTCGATGTGTTTAGTACGGTTGTGAATAACTAGATTTTTTGCAAGCATAACCGCAGATCGGTTATCACAAAACACCTCTGTTGCCTTGAGTTGTTTCATTCCGAGATCACTCATGAGTCTTCTTAGCCACACTGCTTGACATGACGTGGCTGTTGCAACTATATATTTTGCCTCCATTGCAGAGATTACCGTTGTTTCTTGTTTCTTTGAGCTCTACGAAATTGCACCTGACCCGAGCATAAAGCAATTACCAGTAGTGTTTATTCCATCGTCAACTGAGCCACCATTATCGCTATCTCAGGAACCTTTAAGACTGAAATCTTCCGCTTCATGAAACCAAATACTAAGTTTCATTGTTCAAGCAAGATAACGCAAGACTCATTTTGCTGCTCTGAAGTGTTTGTATTATGCATAAACCGTGACAATACCCCAATTGTAAAGCTCAGATCAGGGCGAGAATGTGTCACATAAATGAGTCTCCCAATTAAGCTCCTATATAATCTTTCATTCACTCTACTGGTTCCGTCATTAGCCCTTAGCTTTTCTTCGGGGTTCATTGGAGTGATGACAGTATTGCAATTTAACATGTTGAAACTTTTGAGCGTATCCTTGATATTTCCTCTCTGACAAGAATATTACATCCTTTGTTTGGCTGTTCTCTAACCCCTAAAAATGCCTTAATTTACCAAGATAAATCATGTCAAACATTATCTTCATAGACTCTTAAAATTCAGATATCAGATGCAATGAAGATCCTGTGTAAATCATATCATCCACATACAAACTGATTATCATGAAATTATATGTACCTTGGTTTTTTATGTATAATGTTGGCTCTGCATGCTTCTCTCAAAACCCATTCTTACGAAAGGAACATATTAAGTGTTGAGAGTAAATTCGTTTTTTACTTTCTTGAAAATTATAGCACTAATGAACACATCGTCATTAAATTGTGTGTTTTGTTTATAGATAATAAGTTTTAGACGGAGAAAGTATAAAAGTGTAATCTAAACTAAAACAAAAAAACCGGGCGGGATTTAATTTAAAACAAGTTCGGAACTAATAAACCTAAAAAAAGAGACAAAAGAAGTGTAGTTAGACACTTTGACAAACATTAAAGTCAATAAAAGACCATGGAGTACTTATATGTTATACGGTTAAGTCCATTAAATGAAAACATACTTTTACAAATTTACAGAGTTGGCAAACAAACTTTTTTTTCCGTTTTAGTAATTGAAAATTTTTGTTTGTGAAAATTTTGTATATATAATCGGATCTTTGTCTACGTCATTATTTTTAGTTTCACATATTCTTCAAAATTTTCATATTTTCCATGTATATTATTACCCTTATATATACAATAGCGAAGCAAACGATAACGTTTTGGAAGGGCAAAAACAATGTCGTTTGCTTTTGGCCGGAGACGGGTGTGAGTGTGTTGGCCCAAACGACATTTGGATCAAACCACGTAGTCTTCCGGCTTTGCATATATTTTGGACAAGATATATCAGAGACACCCCCTCCCTCACCAACACACGCTGAGACACACAAACAAAAAAACTAGATTTATAGCAACGATATTCGAACGATGATCGTTTGCTGCATGTAAGTAGTTGTTTCTCATTATCATGTTGATGATCTGTATTTTTTCATTTAAAAGTGTTGATTCGTGTTTTAAAGTTGCTGCATGTTGTTATTTTTTAGTTTTCTTTTAATTTCGTGATTTGAAATTAGAGTTGTTTTACGAGTTTGGGTTCAAGCGATCTCTAGAGGTTTCAGCGTACTCTAATTGTTGGTGAAAAGTGTCGTTATAGGTATTAGTTGTTGTGTTTCATGTTTGTTTTTGAGGTTAGGTTGTTACGTGGTGTAATTTTTATATTCTTTTGTTTTTGTACTTCAGATGCAGTTGTTGCATGTTGTGAATTTGCATTTTTAGTGTAATATTCCTGTTATTTCGATTGTCAAATGTGTGTTGCTGAAACCGTGTCGTTTAAGTTTTTTTTGTATCGTTTGAGCGTTTGTTTGTGTTAGAAAGTAGTAATATTAGTCCTGATGTGGTCGTTTGTTTATATCTATTTAAAAATGTTACCCCTCAGCCGTGTATAATGATGTGCGTTGTAAACTATGTTTTTTTGGGTTTGAGGAAATGGTACTGCAGTTTTATGTTTATTCTTATGTGTTCATAGTTACTAAATGTTTAAGTTGTTTTTGTAGTAGCTGGTTATGTGCATGTTTTTATATTTGAAATTGTGATAAAGGTATTTTCTCATGTTGTTTTGTGCAGGTCGTTAGCAAGAGGTTATGCAGAGCATGACGCAAAAGAATTGGTGCATATTGTATTGAGGTTCATGATGATGGTGTTGCCGTTAGATTTCTGTGCACTTCGCAGGTAATGATGTGCGTTGTAAAATGTGTTTTATTTGGGTTTGAGGGAATGGTATTGCAGCTTTATTTTTATTCTTATGTTCTCATAGTTACTAAATGTTTAAGTTGTTTTTGCAGTAGTTTCTTATGTGCATGTTTTTATATTTGAATTTGTGTCTATAGGTCTTTGTTGAGTTTGTTTTGTGCAGGCCGTTAGCAAGAGGTTATGCAGAGCATGAAGACAAAAGGATTGGTGCATATTGTATTAAAGTTCATGATGATGTTGTTGCCGTTAGATTTTTGTACACGCCGTAGGGCATTATGCGAAATACGATGTCGATGTTTCAGGTTTGTATCTTACTTTTAACGGTAATAGTTTATGGTATTGGGCGTTGGTGTGGGCATTATAGTTTTCCGTTTATTTGATGCAACATGATTGCTGATATTTCATGATTTGGTGATCTGTTAAACTGTGATTTTGTCAAATTATGTGCAGATTGCAGCCTAGGGGTTGCGCAAAATATGGTTGCTAAAGCACACGTGTGTATTGTATTTTTAATGTCGATGATTTAGGGTTGGGCGTTGGTCTGAGGCACGATACTTTTCTGTACACTTCATTAGTCCATAGTTTGTTATGTTTATGTATATGTTTTTATTTCTGAATCCGTGTTTTCAGGTTCGAGTAATGATGTTGTCGTCAGATTCTCAAGCAGGTCACATACCGAAGTTTACCCAAAATATGATGGGGATGGCGCATGTACATGTTGTATTTTTAACGAGGGCAGATTATAGGGCGTTGGTGTAAAGCGGTATACTATCATACAATATGTTTGCTTATCTATTTTTTATAATAATTGTTTAGGTTTTATGTCTGCAATCTTATTTTGTGCAATGCTTAAGTCAGTATATGCATTATCCATTGCAGTCTCATCTGAAGGCTGCAATGAGAGTGCTGAGGTATTTGAAAGGGGATTTGAAAATTAAATGATTTCTAAGTCAAAATTTCTTCTGATGCAGATTGGGCTAAGTGTCCAGTGACAAGAAAAAGCGCTTTTGGATTTTATGTCATGATTTGTATCTAGTTTCATGAAAAGTAAGAAGCAACCTACTTGTGAAGTGATTTGGATTTGTAACATTCTGGGTGAGTTAAAAGTGACTGTATTGTTTCCAGTTAAAGTTTATTGTGATAACGATTATGCTATTCAGATTACTAGCAATTCAGTCTTTCATGAGAAAACTAAACACTTTGAGATTGATGTTCATATATTAAGAGAAAAAGTTGCTGCTTGAGTTATTAAAATTGTAAAAATTCATACTTCTAATCAATTTCATATATAATTACTAAAGGGCTGAGCATCAGCCACCATCGGCAATTTTGAAAAGATTTATGTCTTGTGGACATGTTCAGGTTATAAGTTTGCATGAGGGTGTTGAAATACGTATATTTATACCAAACTTATATTCTTTCTGTTTTCTTTTTTATAAGTCTAGGGACTTAATGTGATAAGATCTCAAAATTGCAAGTTTGGTTCCTAATTTGATCAAGTTGAAAGTGGATGGGCTGATATGAATGTTTGGTGTATAAAAGTTGATGATAGGTAGGGTTTTGTGACAACTTGCAGATATATCTTCTCACCTACATATTTTCTCTCTGATTTCGTATTATTGTCTTTGATTCTTGATATTAATATATGATAATAGGTAGTCTGTTTTTTAGTCTTGTATTCTCTTGATCAATCTCTTTATTTGATCTTGAGTTCTTAATGAATTGTAAGCGAGGTACTGGATAACATCTTCATAGAAGGGACTATTTGTTTTTCTTGTGTATCTACTGGTTAGCACTCGTTTGAGGACTAATCTACTATAGCGTTTTAGATTAAGATTGAATCACCAAGGGGTGGTTAGTTGGGTGATCATTTTGAAGTGTTTTAGTAGTAGTTTGATACTTTTTATACTTCGTCTTTGTCTGAGAGTAAGTTAAACGGTCAAGAAAGCCGGCAACCAAATAATGTATATATATTCTAACGTGCATCATGTGGGTACTAATCCGTATTAATTAGCATGTGGGAACTAAATTACAACATTCATAAACTGCTAAAAGTCGAGTTATTTTGGATACCTACATTCCACTACATTCTCATGGACTGATCTGGACCATACATTCCTTAAGATCTATGGACGAGATTAAAAGAAAAAAAACACGGAGGACCTAAAGTGTAAATATATCTAATAACTCATCTCAACCACCTACTTTTTTCTCACCATGTCTTTCTCTTTCCCTAAATCACAGCGACGCACAAATATGCACACACTTCACTCACGTTCTCTCTCTAAGCATATTCAAAACCTAACATAAAAATCAAAAATCAATCGTTATTAACCGTAGAAATCAATTAAAACACAAAAAATGGAAGAATCGATGCATGCAAAAATGGATCTGAGAAAAAACGGTTCAAAATGAGCCAATTAAAACTCCGATCATGGTACAGTTCTTCTGATCCATTATTTTGATGTTATTTAACTACTTTGTGATTTTGTTCTTATTTCTGTATTTAATTTGTGTTCTTAATGCAATTTATGAATATTTTTGTGTTGTTCATTTTAGTTGTTATTGTGTATTTTTGTGATGATACTTTAGTTTTTAATGTTATAGAATTATTATTAATGTGTTGTGTTGATTAATTTTTGATGATGTGATGATTTTGTTATTTTATAAGAGACTAGAGGTTAGGTTTAACACAACACAAAAGATATTCTGATGCATGTTTCGATAGGTTTTACATCGGTATTTGAAAATAATATTGATCGGTAGTATATCACTCGTGATATAACAGTTAAATTATTGTTGATTGATAGTATATCTAATGTGAAAATAATATTGATCGGTAGTATATCACTAGGTATTTGTCAAACCTTCTAGCCATGCATCTTTCCCAAAGCAACACTCCTTCATCACCCTATTCTCTAAACTTGCCTCACACCCTCAACTTAAACCAAGTTGAACGACATGTTGGCTATTGTCCTTGTTGCATCTTTAACCAAAAACAATTCCTAACCTTGAGTGAAGATCTCAATTGAATTGAATTTCTTCTTACTCGTCTACAACCACCACTTCAAGTCCAACGAGACTACCCTCATACAACACACCTTAAGCCTCCAATCTCTCCATCCAACAAACCACACTAAGCTTGTATCTTACGCTTCTACCTTTTCACGCTTTCAAAGTAAATGTTCAACCACTCCTTTGGAAAGCAATGTTCTATGAGTTTCTTATGCAATCTAGCTCAACTATATGACCTTTGTAGTTCTATTTCATGTAGAATGCTATTATTATGCTATTTAGCATTAATATTTAGGTTTGATAAGTGCATGTTGAATGATTGTGTTTTATACACAATTTCTATGTTCAATGAATGATCTTTTCTTTAATTGCTTTTTTTGTGTCTTTATAATCTTGTATATCTTATGTATTGGTTGGTTTGACAATTATGTTTGATATTTTTCAACTTTTCCTATTGCTATTTGTTAGAAACATTGGTGTCGTTCTTCTAACTTGTTTTTGTATCAAAGTTACCATAGCTCGATTTCATTGGTGCCCTCAAACGAGGGGGAGCACACATCAAGGGGAGCGTTTATTCCGTCAATTCTACGCGTAATTCGTGACGAAGCCTTTTTGATTCTACAAAAAGGGAGAGAAATAGAAATAAAACTCACTAAATACTTGTTTAAAAATAATTTTACATTTAATAAGTTTAGATTTTGTAATCATAAAAAAGTGGGAGATTGTTGATAGGAACTATTGCCTAAAAACGTATTAATTATTTACGAATCTCTCTTATGTTTTGATAATACAAAATCGTAAAAACGCTTAAGTGTAAAATTAAAATGCTAAACAAGTATTTAGTTAGTAAATTTTCTTTCAAAATTTAATCACTTAAAGGTATGAATAAATAAATTCTTAATGCATTTTATGATCAAAGATATTTTTATTCAACCTCATATTTTTTATAAAATGTTAAAAACATTTTTATAACTTTTACAAAACATTTTTACATTTAAAAGAAATGTTTTATTCAAAATAAATATTTTGAATTTAAATTTTATATACTCAAAACGGCTAGAAATGGTGCAGAGAAAACACTCCCTGGAAAAGACAAAAAAAGGGGGGAAGCGTATGAGCTTGGGCTTGGCCCTTTGGGATTAAGGGGGTAAGACCATAGAGCCTATAGGGGGACGGCTAGAAAAAAAATGCTCCTCAGTTTGCCTATATATATTGGATATTCCCTACTGATTTATCTCACATTTTGCACACACATTCTTTGTTTTCTAAATCACTTTATACTTTCCTATCTTTTTCCTCTTTTGATCATTTAAATCATAAGTTTGTTTCAAGTGATCACGCTTAGATCCTCAAGTACTAAGAGAAGAATACTTCCTACACATCGAGTGAAGAATTATTATAGTTTAGTGTGTTTTGTAACATATGTTACAATATGTATTAGAGCTTAGTAAATTGTTTTGTGTATATGTGAAAGGTGTGTATAGTAGGTTAGGAATGTTGTGATCTAGGTAAGTATAGTTAGATCGTGGTGATGTAAGAGTTTAGATAGAATCGAGGTGTGATCTTGTGTTAGTGTCTAGGTGAAGTGTAGATGAAGTGTGAAGTGAAGTGATGTAGTGAAGTGTAGTGATAGTGGTGAATGTAAAGCTAAGTAGCTGAAAGTGAAGAGAAGTTGTGAAGTTGTGACGTGATGGAAGAGTTATGAAGTAGTTAAGTAAGGGAGAAGTTGTGAAGCGAATTAAAGTTACATTTGTGAATTGTTGTGAAGTAGGCGGTTAGTATTTTTGTACTCAAAATACAAAAGTTGTGTATAGATTGGTTATTGTTAGGATTAGAACTCGGACATTGGGCTTAGTGGCGAAAATCGGTGATATGCTTCGTAGTTGTGTTACGGTTTTTCCCCGACCCTAAAGGTAGCTTGTTGACATAGTGAAGGATAACTCTCGAGTTTGGTGCTCGGGAGTGGAGTAGGGCTCGAAGAGATGCTTCGTTACAGAACCATACTAAATCCTTGTGGTTCGTGGTTTGATCTTTCTAACTCTTATCTCTTATCTTGCATATTTATTTCATATATTGTTTATTTAGTTATATTGTTCATATTGTTCACATATTGGATTCACATAAAGTTGAATCTATGTTTTTATAAACAAACTATACATTAAATAAAAAAGCGGTAACAATTCAAACAACCCTTTAGTTTTACCACAATTGGTATCAGATGCCACGTCAAACAAGATTTTTTTAATATTAAACTGTATTTTAAAAACCTTGAATCCGATCTGTTTGGGAATCAGAAAAAATATTTAGAAGGGCAATTCTATGCAAAAAGGTACCTCACCTATTTGGAAAGTGATGGATTTATTTATTGGAAAAATAGATTCGAAACTTATGTGAAATCAAAAGATCTAGATCTTTGGCATATTATTACCTATGGTGATTTTCCTCCCGTTCAAAATAATCCCGAAACTAAAAAGGATGAAATTGTACCATTTGACAAACAAAGCGATGATCTTAAAAAGAAACTTGCTAAAAATTAATAAAGCTAAATGGTAATTTATAATTGCTTTGCCACGTAAGCATACGAAAAGAATTTTTATGTAGTAAAACCGCCAAAGAAAATTGGGATACTTTATTAATCACCACACAAAGTAATAGTCAAGTCATGAGAAAGAATAGAGAGAATGATAGTAGAAGAGAGAGTAGATCAGATAGAGAGAAAAAGAACGAAGATAGATAGACGATGGACAGATAGATAAGAGATAGAAGAAAAAGTAGAGAGAGAAAGATAGAGAGAATGAGGAGAGACAGGTAGCATTGAGGAAGAGAAACGAGGAATGAAACAAGAGAAGAAGACGCACATGAGATGAAAGAGTAGAGAGAAAGAGATAGAGGGGAATAGAGATAAGAGATCAGATTGAGAAGATTGAAAGAGAGCAGAATGGAGAGAATGAGAGAGAGAGATAAAAGATTAGTAGAAGAGAGAGAGAAGACGACAGGTAGCAGGTAGAGAAGATAGAAGGAGGAGAGAGAAATTAGAAAAGGACGAAATTAGATAGTAGATAATAGTTAGAAATAAAAAATAGATCTTCTTGTTCAACAATATGAACAATTTACGATTCCGAAAGAAGAATCGATAGATAGTGCTTTTGCTAGATTTAATACTATTATTACTAGTCTAAAAGCACTTTATGAAGGTTTTTCTAGCAAGAACTATGCTAGGAATTTTCTTAGGGCACTTCATTCCAAATGGCGCGCAAAGGTTACGGCTATTGAAGAGTCAAAAGATTTGACATCGTTATCACTTGACGAACTTATTGGAAACTTGAAAGTTTATGAAGTAATAATTAAGAAAGATTCTGAAATGGTCAAAGACAAAAGAGAACAAAGTAGATCTCTTGCCGTTAAATGGTTATACAAAAGGAATTAGTGATGTAGATAGCCTCGACTTCCGATAGTAAAGCGAAAAGATATGCATGGCGTAAGATTAATTCAAGAATATTCTTCAAACAGACGAGGAAGATTTGTAAAAAAACCACGAGATGAAAGTAAAGTCTTTGCAAAGAAGTCGCGGCGGACTAAAATGATAAAAATAAAGAAAATGTTTTAGATGTGGAGATTCAAATCATCTCATCGGAGAATGTCCAAAGTCGTCAAGAAACAATAACCAAAAAGCTTTCATTGGAGGAGCGTGGAGTGATAGCGGCGAAGATGAGGAAGAAAATAATAAAAACAAAACTTGTCTTGTAGCTCAAACGTCTAACGAGATATGCTTAGGAATTAATTTGGAGCCCGATGAATGTATTAAAGATAGCGGATGCTCAAAACACATGACGAGGAACCGAAGGCTATTTTCCACCTACCAAGCATACAACGGAGGTAACGTTATCTTTGGAAGTAATTTGCGTGGTAACATCATAGGCAAAGGTACGATTTTTTATGACTCCCTAATTATTGAAAATGTTGAACACGTAGATAATTTAAAATTCAACTTGTTAGTATGTGGTCAAATATTTGTGATAATAAGTGCAAAGTAATATTTACGAACACAATAGCGAAATAATAAAGACGAAAAAAGTCATAGGTAGAGGATATTAAGAAAAAGAGGTTTATATTGGACGAAACTAAGAAATAAACGAAAGATAAATATTGTCGTCAACCCTTAGATTGAAAACTCTACCTTTATGGCATAGGAGACTTAGGTCTCGCGAAACATGCAATTAATTCAATTCTAGCATCAAAGGAATTTGGTTAGAAATTACCTTAGCTTAAGATTTAACCACATATTTGTGCATGCTTGCAAAAATTAGAAGAAAAGCTAACTTGCTAGTTCAAAAAGCTAAAAAATATGGTTATCACGACTAGATGCTTGGAATTATTACACATGGATTATTTGGATTCGTTCGCCATACGGCAAGTTTAATGGGGAAATAATATTACTTTAGTAATTATAGATGATATTTCTCGATATACATGGACTAAGATTTTTAGGAAAATTAAAACCAAAGCTTTTGAGAATTTAAAATATTTAGTATAATGATTCAAAATGTAAATTAGGATGCTTCCATAGGGCCATCGGTATAATCATTATCATCAGTACTACGCACCTTATAACTGAGCCTTGTAGAATCCAATTAGAAAAGGATCGATGGTCAAGGAATTTGATAATGAAGGTACTTTCTCGGAAACCTATTGTGAGGTATAAATGGGATTTTCTCACATTTATCGCTCTCCTCGTACTCCACAATCCAATGGGAGTAGTAGAAGAAGAAGATAAGAATCGCACTCTACAAGAATATGAGTAGCTATGTTAATTGAAAATCTCCATTCCACGCAAAAATTTTGGTAGGTTATGTTTTCGTTGTTTTGTATGTAAAATGATGCTGTGTATTGTTTGTTGTTTTGTGTCTTGTTATGTATGAATATGTTGTTGTATTGGCTGTGTGATTTTCATCTTGTTTTCTTTTTTAGTTTGGTTTTGTTGTCGTAGTTTCATTGCTTTTATAATATTAATACATCCATTTCTTGGTTACTGTAGGTATCTGTTTCGTTGGGTTGGTTGTGATAAACCGGCTCAACGGGTCGATTACTATCACCTATATATCAATAAGATTTCGGATTAGACATATTTTAGGAAAAACCCCATACGAGTTGTTAAGAGGTAGAAAACCAAACCTTAATTATTTTAAAGTATTTGGAAGCAAATGCTTTATTCTTAATACAAAAGATTACCTCACCAAGTTCGACCCAAAGTACTTTTCGATGGTGTATTCCTAGGATTTTGCAAAATAGAAAATCTTATATAATTCTTAACAAACACAACAATGAAGTCGAAGGAATTCTTAAATGTGACATTGATGAAACTCCTCCCCACCTAAAACAGTTCTCCACTTGCGTGGATGATGATTTTAGTCGAAGAAGAAGTCTATTGAGGTTATAAAACAAGGACACCTTAGGCATGGATCTCAAAGATAAGTCTTTTAGCGAAAACAATGAAATCATAAATATTAAGGAATCATAAAATGTCATCCACTAGATAATGTTATTGGTAATTTAAATCAAATAACTCTTAGTCACATGCTCCAAGACAAGTGTAATTTCTTTTGTTTTCTTTCGACATGATACCTAAAAATATAAATTGTAGTTTAAAAGTGAAGAGTTGGGTAATGCATGCAAAGAAGAGTTATTAAACCAATTTAAATCAAATGATGTTTAGGAATTAGTACTTAATCCTTTGGATAAGAGCCATTATTGGACATTGGAACTAAATGGGTATATAGAAATAAGCTCGACGAAAATGGAGTTGTAACTAGAAATAAAGCTAGGTTAGTTGCCCAAGGGTATACTCAATAAGAAGGAATTGATTATGATGAAACTTATGCACCCGTAGCTAGATTAGAATCCATAAGAATATTATTAGCTTATGCATGCGCTCTAAACGTCAAATTATTTCAAATGGATGTAAATAGTGCATTCCTTAACGGTTTTATCAATGAGGAGGTTTACGTGGCACAACCTTTGGGATTCATTGACTTCGCAAAACCTAATCATGTTTATAGACTCAAGAAAGTGCTTTATGGACTTAAACAAGCTCCTAAAGATTGGTACGATAGATTCAAAGCCTTTCTTATTAAACATGATTAGACTATGGGAATGGTAGATAACACTCTCTTTACTAAAAAGAAAAACTCCAATCTCATTATTGTCCAAATATATATCGACGACATTATATTCGGCTCAACTTGTCAAGAATTGTGTGATGATTTCGCCAAGATCATGCACGATGAGTTTGAAATGAGTATGATGGGGGAACTAAATTTTTTCCTAGGTTTACAAATAAAACAATTAGAAGATGGTATATTCTTTAATCAGTCAAAAATATATAAAAGAAATGCTTAAGAAATTTGGATTAGAAGACTCTAAGCCAATGAAAACTCCTATGTCTACGAAAACGAAACTCACGAAAGACGAAGAAGGTGAGTCCGTAGATAATACCAAATATAGAGGTATGATGGGAAGTTTACTACACTTAACGGCAAGTAGGCCCGATATCATGTTTAGTGTTTGCCTTTGTGCACGCTTACAAGAGGATCCCAAAACCTCTCACCTTGAAGCAGTTAAACGTATCTTTCGATACGTTAAAGGCTGATGTGTCATCGTGTGGTTGTTAATTTTATGATTCAAGTTTTAAATTTATATTTTGTTAACTTAACCAAAAATAACACTTTAATGGGCAGTGTACCCGGTCAGTGGGAGTTTTGTGGTAAGTAGGGTGTCGATCACTAAGAGCGAGAAACACTTTCAATTTATTAATACTTTGGTTTTTCTATTCTAAGTTAGTCTAATCTATGCTAAACCTATGTTAATCCTAAATCTAATAGATAAGGGGGGTTTTCAGCATGAGAGACTGGCACGAGTTTAGTGGTGACTAAAACCAATTCAAGACACTAAAACACACACAAGCAAATTAACAAAAGATAAAAGAGCGGTCTAGCCAAATATAAGAAAACTGTATTAACCATTATTAATCCAATCAGAACGTTGGTTTGTTTATTAGTGCAATGATTACTTATCTCGAGGCGGCATATCATTCTTAAGACTTAGGCGTTACTTCTTCCTAAGACCTAGACACGTAGAATTCTGTCACAATTAAATGCATCCGCATAAAGCATCCTTATTTGCTGATTATAATCTATCTTAGGGATTAAAGCAATGGTGATCTTGTTAAACCCCAGCTCATAGAGACTTTACCCACTTACTGCTTAATGACAATTCATACACTAGTAGTCCACTAACCAAGTCTTTACCAATTAATCGAGAACGTACCCGTTGAAACCAAGGTCACCTTATGGTCCAACTAAGCTCACAATCTAAGGGCAAATATCGGTCATTAATTATGATCCTATTGGTCGAGATGTATAAATCACTATATGGAGAGCTATCCCGACATCTAGATTACTTGGTCCGTATCACTAGATCCATTTGAATGATAAGTCGCATACAAAAGAACGTAAACAAGTATAAATTGATAAACATAAACAAGCAATCAACGATAAATTAAGAAATTGAGATAAACAAACCAAATATTAATATCTTCATAATAATGGCTAATACCTGAAGGTATTAGCCTTCAAACGTCATAATTAATACAAAAGTAATGATTTAGCCAAGCTAAACTAACCGAGTTAACGAATGATACCAAAAACTGAATGATTACAAGAGTATAAGAAATTACACATTGTCTCCTATGGAATTAATCGCGTTGCTCGACCTCTTCTGCTCTTTTTATCCTCTGAAAATCGACTTTTATGGTTTAGCTATCGAGAATATGATTTAGCACACTTAAAACTCGTTTTTGAGTTTTCTATTTATAGGGTCTGGAATATGGTCGATACGGCGTATCGCCTTCTTCCGAATACGGCGTATTGGATCTTGTTTCCTTCTTGGTCTTTGGTGAGTGCAGGCACAGATACGTCGTATCTTCCTTGATGGATACGGCGTATTGGTTGTTAGAACAATAATATTCAAAATATCTTCGTTTAAGCTCCAGGATGCGTGCCTTTTATTCAATCTTCACCAAGTACTCCATAATTACTGCAATTCTCAAATATAAACAATTAAGTAACAATTCTTTGCAATAATTATACAAAATGGGTTAATTACATGGGATGAATGATGCTATAAAATAGACGTTATTTGATGTCATCAAAGGCACTACGCACTTAGGATTATGGTATCCTAAGGGGTCCAACATAGAAACCATAGTATATGCGGACTTTGATCATGCGGGAGATTACGTGGACCGAAAAAGCACTAGTGGTATTTGCACGTTTATGGGATGTTGTTTAACATCTTGGTTTTCAAAGAAGCAAACCGCTCTTGCTATTTCCACTACCAAAGCCGAATATGTAAGCGCCAAAAAGGCATGTCAACAAGCACTATGGATGAAACAAGCTCTCGTAGATTATGGCATTAGGTTAGATGACATTCCTATAATGTGTGATAACAAAGGAGCTATAAACTTAAGTAAAAATCCCGTACAACACTCTCATACAAAACACATTGAGATTCGCCACCATTTCCTTCGTGACAATGTTCAAAAAGGAAATATTTCCATAGAAAAGGTCTCATCGGAAGATAACATTGCCGACATTCTAACTAAACCCCTTAAACGTGAGCCTTTTAATTACTTACGTCTAGGTCTAGGAATGATGGAGCACATTGAATAAATACTTATTAAGTATCCACATCACTATCAATGTTAATTGAAACTTAAACCACCTAAAAGTAAACAAGAACATTGAACTACAACCAAAATCAACATACCAAAATCGAAAAATCACGAAAATAAAATCGTCAGATGGCGAACCCCTTAGTTCTTAAAGGGCGACCCCCTTAGTGATAATGGGGTCGGCCATACACATAAGGGGACCGGCCATCTGACAGCCCATAATTTTTTTATTTTTCTTCTTTAAATCCAAGTCTAGGATTCTATTTTGCACAAAATCAAAGATTGGGAATTTCTCAAAAATTAATCTTTATACAAAATTACGTATTTGTTACCTCTGTTTTTTCCAAGGCTTAAACTTCTCAACTTAATATATGTATATATAAGTCCCAATCTATTTCTCAAAATCCTTCTCACGACTAGGAGTTCATGAAAATCTACTTTCATACATTATTGATATATGCTAAAAACATCTTTCATTCATGCATAATGATCTCACACTTGTTGCCGGAATATATAATCCAATATATATTTTTTGACACTCTTGATTGAGCAAAATTAAATCAAGGAGAACTTGGATTATTTCTTAGGTTTTTCTTGTCTTAGAGTCAAAATAATCGTCACTCCACATTTGTCGCATATAGGCACACACTAGGTTTATAAATACAAACACAAGTCTCATTTGATGTGTTTACGACCTACTTCTCTTGTTTGAAAAATATTAGGAGCATTACAACTATTTGCTAATACTTCAATTCATATGCTCTTCATTATAGATTTTTATTTGCCTTCTTGCATGCTTTTTCATATATACTTGTTTGCTAAATGTTATGTGAATTAGCCATGATTGTTATTAGGACTTTGCATGTTTATACTCTTGCTTGCTAAATGTTATAGTCTTGATTGCTATAAAAATTAGGATTTGCTGCAAATTGATCACCAAAACAAAACTTTTCTTACAAAATTTTAGCAAAAATAAAATTTTTGGCCGTCTAAAAAGTATCAGATAGGCGTCCCCCTTAGCTCAAAAGGGCGGCCCCCTTAGCTCAAAAGGGCGACCCCCTTATCAATAAGGGGCCCGACACCATAGATAAGGGGGCCGACCATCCAATTCATGATTTTTACTGTTTCTTGCTGCTTTTGACCTTCTTTTATCTAGACTTAGCTATAATTTCCCAAAACACACCAACATTTCTTGGCTTTGTTTTCTAACAATGTCCATTCATCCTTAACTACATTTTCTTCCTAGTATAAATCAACCCTCACCCTCATCTTTGTCATCACAACTCATCTCATCTTCTCCAATGACATCTCCTCACAAATCCATGTCCAAACCTTCAAAGGTGGCCAAAATGTCCGTAAGACCCCTATGGAGAAAGAAGTTGAACTATTGTAACATATCCAATGAGGTTGATGTTAACTTGCCTACACCAATGCCCAAACCACAATCTCCTCTCTAAGAACCATGACAAGAAAACCCTCCTACTACTCACTCAAACCATGATTCACTAAAAACTCACTCACTTATACTTGGTGATTCTTGTGACACTAATGTTGGACAAGCTCTCATTCCACCACAAAGTGCCAATCAAACTCAACTCACACAACATTCATTTCCTTATTTACTCATAAATCCACATATGGCTAGTGTGCTTCATGCTCAAACTCCACCCTCACCTTAAGGTAACAACCAAACTCAACCTCTACTACCTCCATCTCCAAGTAGAGAAATGCTCATTGATGACATTAATCTGTCAAACCTTCTAGCCATGCACCTTTCCCAACGCAACACTCCTTCATCACCCTATTCTCTAAACTTGCCTCACACCCTCAACTTAAACCAAGTTGAACAACATGTTGGCTATTGTCCTTGTTGCATCTTTAACCAAAAACAATTCCTAACCTTGAGTGAAGATCTCAATTGGATTGAATTTCTTCTTACTCGTCCACAACCACCACTTCAAGTCCAACGAGACTACCCTCCAACAACCACCTCCGCTCCAAATTCTCCACCAACAACCAACTAAGCATGTTCTATGCTTACCTTTTCTCGCTTTCAAATAAATGTTCAACCCACTCCTTTTGAAAGCAAGTTCAATGGTTTCTTATGGCAATCTAGGCAACTTAGGACCTTTGTAGTTTCTATTTCATGTAGAATGTATTATTATGCTTCAAGCATAATATTTAGGTTTGATAAGTGCATGTTGAATGATTGTGTTTTATACACAATTTCTATGTTCAATGAATGATCTTTTGCTTAATTGCTTTTTTGAGTCTTTATATCTTGTATATTTGTGATGGTTGGTTTGCACAAATATGTTTGATTATTTTTCCTTTTCCTTTGCTATATGTTAGAAACATTGGTGTCGTTCTTCTAACTTGTTTTTGTAGCAAAGTTACCATAGCTCGATTCCTTGGTGCCCTCAAACGAGGGGGAGCACACATCAAGGGGGAGCGTTTATTTCGTCGATTCTACGCGTAATCATCGACGAAGCCTTTTTGATTCTACAAAAAGGGGGAGAAATAGAAATAAAACTCACTAAATACTTGTTTAAAAATAATTTTACATTTAATAAGTTTAGATTTTGTAATCATCAAAAAGGGGGAGATTGTTGATAGAAATAATGCCTAAAAGCGTTATTAATAATTTTCAATCTCACTACGTGATAATCACAAAATGTAAAAACGCTCAATGTAAAATTAAACGTAAACAAGTAATTAGTTGTAAATTTTCATTTCGAAAATTTAATCACTTAAATGTATGAATAAATAAATGCTTAATGCATTTTATGATCAAAGGAATTTTTATTCAACCTTATATTTTTTATAAAATGTTACAAACATTTTTATAACTTTTACAAAACATTTTCTACATTTAAAAGAAATGTTTTATTCAAAATAAATATTTTGAATTCAAATTCTCTACTCAAAAACGATTAGAAATGTTCCAGAAAACACCTCCCTTGGAAAAGACAAAAAAGGGAGCGTCTGAGCTTGGGCGGCCCTCTTAGTGATAAGGGGGCCGACCATAGAGCTAAGGGGGCCGGCTAGACAAAAACGCTCCTCAGCTTGCCTATAAATATTGGACTGTTCCCTACTGATTTTCTCACCTTTTGCACACACATTCTTTGTGTTCTAAATCTGTTTATACTTTCCTTTCATTCCTTTCATTCCTTTGATCATTAAATCATAAGCTTTGTTTCCAAGTGATCCAAGCTTAGATCCTCAAGTACAAGAGAAGAATATTTTCTACCATAAAGTGAAGAAGTATTATAGTTTAGTGTGTTCTTGTAACATAGTTACAATTGTATTATATCTTGTAAATCATTTGTGTATATTGTGAAAGGTGTGTATAGTAGTTAGACTGTTGTGATCATAGGAAGTATAGTTAAATCGTGGTGATCGTCAAGAGTTTAGATAGATCGGGGTGATCTTGTTTGTGTCTAGGTGAAGTGTAGTGAAGTTGTGAAGTGAAGTGAAGTAGTGAAGTGGTGAAGTATTGTTAGTTGTTGAAGTGAAGAGAAGTTGTTGAAGTTGTTGAAGTGAAGAAGAAGTTATGAAGTCAGTGAAGTAAGTGTTGGAGAAGTTTTGTTGACGCGTAAATTAAAGTGTAAATTGTTGTGAAGTAGTTTTGCGGTTAGTATTTTAGTCCTCAAAAACAAAAGTTGGTGATAGATTGGTTCTAGCTAGGATTAGAACTCGACATTTGGCTTAGTGTCAGAAATCGGTGTAAGCTTAGTTGTGTACGGTTTTCTCCGCCTAAAGGGAGCTTGTTGACATAGTGAAGAAAACTCTCGAGTTTGGTGCTCGGGGAGTGGATTAGGGCGAAGAGGTGCTTCGTTACTGAACTACTATAAATCCTTGTTTTGTGGTTTGATATTTCTAACTCTTATCTCTTATCTTGCATATTTATTTTATATCTTGTTTATTTAGTTATATTGTTCATATTGTTCACATATTGAATTCACATAAAATCGAATCTAAATTTTTATAAACAAACTATACATTAAATTAAAAAGCGGTAAACTATTCAACCCCCTTCTAGTTTTCCACAGTTAGAACAAGTTGATTAAAACAGTTGCATCTAATCCCTTTGATTTTATTTTAAAAACAATGTTTCTTGGTGCTATGTTTGAATATACGTTTTAACAATTGGTACTATAATCTTTTGGTTAGTAATATACAATGCTAATGATAATAGTTTATGTTCTATACGTAAACGTATTATCAGTTGGGATACCCAACTAAGAATGTGAATTATCACAAGAGATAATCAACTTCATATAAAATGTTAATGATAAAGGTTTTTGTTCTCTACATATATCTGTTATCAATTGTGATACTCAACTAAGAATGTGAAATATCTCATTCATTACCACATGTGATATTGAATTACATATTTTAATAAGTGTATATGAAATAAATAATAAACACCACTTGTCATATTTTTTCACCGCTTCAGCATCGCCTGAAACTTAAACACTTTTCTTTACCTTTAGAGTCTAGTATCATAAGTGACACATAAAAGTGAAACTCATGTAAAACTAAAAGTATTTTAACATTCTTTAAATCTTAAAAATCAAAACAGAACGCAAATTCCTCAAAACACTTAGCATAAACAAATCCTCAAACACATGTTCAAATCACAAAACATGGAAACATTATTGTTGAATATATGTATACATGCGTCTACTAAAGTAGATGCCTCAATTGCAAGTCTCTTGATACTTTCATTCTTCTCAAAATAACAATTTTTTTCTTCCTCAAATTAGGTGGAATTAAATCCCTTTCCAACGCCTAAGTATATAATGTTTCGGGATACGTACGCCATTACAATTCTTGAGCACACTAATATGTATCGACATACATTTCTACAATGAACAAAAAAGCTAACAACAACACGTAACTGAACCATCTTGTTTGTTATGCAACACCTTTATTAAAACAAACAAAACACATAAAACAAAAAAGATATGACACATATATGATAAGTGATACTACACATATGATGCATAACAAATTAAAAAAAAAACTTTAATATGAAGCATTCATATCAATAAAAAAACAATCCAAATGCAGCTAAAGAAAATAAAATAAGAGCTTAACTAATAAACATTTTACATTATAATTCACTTAAATATCACAAGTGATACTAAACATATGATGTAGAACATATTCCAAACAGTTTTAATATGAAGCACTCACATCAATAAAAACAACAATCCAATGTAGTTCAAGCAAAATTAAACTAAGAGTTAAACTAATAAGCAAAATTATACTATCATTAACTTAAAATATCACAGGTGATACTGCACATATGATATAGAGCAAATTTAGAACAACTTTAAAATGAAGCAATCACACAGAAAACAATAATTTAATGCAGTTAAAACAAAAATTAAATTAACAACTTAATAAGCAAAATTACACTATCATAAACAGCTTATCAACAAGACAAAAACAATATATCAACAAATTAAACACAACTTTCATGATTCAAACACCTAATCAAGCACTAACTTTATAAACAAGACACGAAAGGAGGTGTTTATTGGTCAACGATGAGCGCTCAATATTTTTTGATAAACCAACAACCTTCCTCCACAACCACCGTTATCTCCGCCGTACCTGAAAAAATGATAACCAGATTTCAACATTTTGAATTTAACAAAAGTGACATCATTTTTTCGTATTCGTTACATTTAACCGATAATGATGTCATCTTCTCGTCACTGTCACCGAAAAACATTTCCACGTCATTGCCGGTTAACCGAAGCTAAAATTTCTGGTATCTACCACACTTAATGATGATCGAGACGTAACGATGAGATGATGAAGATGATCAAAATGAAAAATAGAAGAAGAATGGAAGAATAATTGAAGGAGAAGACCAGTTGCTGATTTTGGGGAAATGGTGGAAAGAGAAAGATACATTAAATATGTGAAATAGATGTAGGATAAAATAATAAAGGGTAAATTACATAGATCGTCTCTGTACTCCACCCTGTTTACCTATTCGGTCCCCTCATTTTGAAAATCGGTGGAAATGGTCACGAAAGTGGTCATTTTGGTGTGTGTTTGGTCCCAAGGGATGAAAGGTCATTTAGTCGCGTCGTTAGTGATAGGTATTATGGTAATTGCGCATAAAAACTGTGTTGCACCGCTGGTCCCTTACACATGGGTTTTTTTACATCTGTACACTTCCTATCACATCACCAATAATTTTTTTACTATTCACTTCACTTACACCTTTAATCCATATCATTTCACAAGATTATTCCCTCCTAAATCCTATTCCTACTCTCTCACAAATCACTCACCAAAGCAGACCTACATTATTTTTTGGCGTTCAAACCCTACATGCAATGGTGTTAGAGGACCAAACGAGATGGAAGTTTCGTAGAAGAAAGTGGACGGGCACCACCTAACGACTAATTGAAGATCTCGAATCGGCATATAGTAATAATTTGAAGCCCTTTTGCCTAAAGTTTATTTTTTTACAAATGTAGTGTTCTTTACTTGTTTTATTGTCGATTTATGAAGTTAGGTTTTGATTTTGATTTTTAGACAATGCACCTAATATGTTTTCAATTCGAATACATCAAGGTGGAAAATTTTAAAGGTATCTAGGCAAAAGGTATTTCGATGGTCATGTCGACATATTTGATATGGTCGATACCGATCTGTTTACTGTGTTTGTGCTGAACATGATGGTTGTTCAATTAGATTATACAGGTGAATCTGAGCCCTGTTTTATAATTATCTTAGACTACTACTAGTCTAGATGAAGGGTTGTATGCTTTGGCATGTAAGGAGGATGTCCGTTTCCTGGCTACCCTTGTTAGAAGTTTTAAGTTGATTGAGGTCTATATAGAACATGGTGTTACGGCTTTAGACTCTTACATTAGGCCACCACGGTTTAGGGCAACAATAGAAGAGATTACTGATGAGCCTGGTAACATTGCACCAATTGAACATAGATCCGAAAAGATGTTGTTGTTGAAATGACATGATTCTAGTGAACCAACAAATGAACCTGTTTGTGAGTCCGTTACACCTAGGTGTATGCCTTATTGTATGTTAACCCCTCCTACTGATGAGTCTGTCATCACATATACATAGTTGAGTGGTGTACAAGGAGTTGACACACAAGACCATGTTCTTCCAACAATACAGTCACCGTTTAGTGACATAAACCTGAGTTTTGTCTCACAACAAGCAACTGCTAGTCAGGTTATAAATGATGTGATGAGGCAACTATCATTTAAGGAAACAAAATTGGATGGAGAGACAGGCTTTGCTGATGTTGCGGAGAGTGGTGTAGAAAGTTTTGGTTTAAGTCATGATGAGTCATTTGGAGTTGATGACTTGGACTTGAACTTAAATGAACCTGTAAAGCTAAATGTTTCCCAAATTAAAACACAACCTGAGCTTCTTGTATATGAGGAACCAGATGTTGGTAAAACTCAAGAACCCATTGTGGCAAAGGTTAGAACTCAGAAACCCATTGTGGAAGAGGTTTAAACTCAGGAACCCACTGTGGAAGATGTTATACTTGAAGATTATGTGAGTTCTGGTGAAGATGCTGAACAGGGTAATGGTCAGGAAGATGAATCAGCTCCTACTGATGGACAGTTCTTCTATGATGATGGAGGAATAGATACTACATATAGAACTGAATATGATGTTCAGTCTAGTGAAGATGTAGGTACAGATGATGATG
>BQNB010027913.1:0-57162 GCA_026074375.1 Tanacetum coccineum
TGGCAGTACAAACTTTATGCTGACAGTACTAATTCTTTTAGTACTGTTGGCAGTATTAAGTTACAAGAAGATTTATTCCTAACAGACGCCGCGTGAAATCACTCTCAACGCGAAAGAGTCGTGACACAGGTGCCTCATGTGTCACGGTCATGGTACCTCCATGACTATGTGGTAAGTCATGTAAATCATGTAAATCATGGTCATGCGTATATATAGCTCGGGCAATAGAATAAGTCATGAAATCAAACATGTAAAGGATCATGGAAAAAGACATAAAATGGGGAAGCATAACAGTTTTGGGGATGAATCATGGAAAGAAAGAATGTCCTTACTGAAAGGACGGAATATCCGTACCTTATGTCCAGCAGTAATGGAAAGAGATGGATAAGAAAATGGAAGCTACTACTGCTTAATGTGATCTACATGTTAAAGGACATATATGAGTTACTTGTTTATGATTAAGGTTACTTTCCATTTTTTTTGTAACTTTCTATTTTTAGTAACTTTCAATTTTTAGTAACTTTCTATAATTAGCATGATTCCTTGATTAGTACGTTCCATGATTAACATATTCCATGATTAGTATGTTTCATGATTAGTATTCTTGTTATATTGGGTACTTTCCAAAAATAGCAGCTTCTAATTATAGTAAGTTTCCAAAAATAGACTTTCCTTAATTAACTTTCCATAAATGATAACTTTCCTGATTTAATAAGTTTCCATAATTAAACTTTCCAAAAATAGACTTTCTAAAAATAGACTTTCCAAAAATAGCAGGTTTCTATATATAGTAAGTTTCCATAAATAGCATGTTTCTATAAATAGCAGGTTTCTATAAATAGCAGGTTTCTATAAATAGTAAGGTTTACATAAATAATATCAAAATGACATTTTCTACCCCCCAACTTATTTTTCTCAGATCATAACAAATATAATAACATGCTTAAATCAGACCCCAAAGTTTCAGAAATTACAAAACACCCCCTTATACTTTTAAAACTCAAATCGGGTAACAAATAAGTGCACAAAACCCTAATTAACATTTTCCCCAATAATTACACAATTTTTATACATTCATTAGCATGTATTGGACCTGGGAAAAATATAAAAACCCTAACCCTAATTCGTTTTCCAATTATTTGCTTCCTTTTCTCTTTATTTCGCAAATCGGCAAAGTTATTAAATCCCAAATAATTATTTCGAGCCTCTTAAAAATTTAACCAACAATTTATCTGAGATCTACATGATATATGCTACCTTATAAAATTATAAAATCAATTTTACAAATTATTTTTATGCCGATTACATAATTAATCCAAAATTAGGGTTTCGAACATATATTCATTCGTATGATCAAATTAACATGCATGGCTATTTTTCTTGTGTTTATACTGAATTATAATGATGAAAAATAAGTCATAAAATTACCTTTGATAATTATTGATGATTCTATGGATTTATAAAATTCGGTGGAGATAATCGAACAAAACCAATACCCGAAATCAAACCAAGCCTCCACAATCTTTCTCACTATTTTTACCACTATCCTTGACCTTCAATATACCTTAGAAAATCGTTCTAGGCCTGGAGAGAATTTTGGATGCCACCTCTTTGATTTTTTTTATGAGCCGTGACCTATTTTTTTTAGGGTTTTGCAAAATAAAGGTTAAGATAAATATAGGAGACCTATATTCTATAAAGTGGCCGGATTTTTTGATGTTTTAAAAAGTATAAATCAGATTTTATAGATTATCAAGTTTATTTTGCTATTATCTTTACTTATTTAATTTACTTATTAATTATAATGTATATATAACTATTATATAAATTCGGCATACATAATATATATACGTAAGTATTTATTTTTCTTGTATAACATAATGTATTTTATTCTTACATAAATTTCATAATTGTTACTTGTTGCATTTTCATAATTTATAGCATTAAAATGAATTTATTTAAGCTTTTATGCATTTTTCTTTCATTAGGGGCATTTTGGTCATTTTACTCTTATGGAGATTTTTAGGTTTTACATTCTTGTAGATAGAATGAGGTAAAAGGTTAATGCTAGCTCCGGAATTTGCTGAAGCACTAGTTCTATTGAGCTCTTGTAAAGCACATGGGATAAGAAATTTTCCCGGATCTTCGAGCTTCTCGGGAACTTTGTTCATGATGATAGCAGAACATTCAGCATTTACGGTCGTAATGGCGATCTCCTCTATTAGAAAAACCCTCATGTTTGAAGGGTTCGACATTAAACTCACTAAATGGAAAGCGAGCACATTTCTTTTAGTGGACGTTTTCTAACTTTCTCATTGGTCGTTTATAGGTTTAGCTTAGGGTCACTATTCTCTAATTTTAATTGCCCCAAAAGGTCAATAGCAGCTTGAAAGCATTTCGAGGTTTCTTTTGGGGTGTTTTTTGGTGTATAGAAATATATTGGATTGCTTGGGAAAGTTCTTTTTCTTATCGTAACAAAGGTTGGGCATTTGGTGTTAGTTTGACTTTTCCACTAGCAATTGATTATTAGTTAGTTACTGGTGGTGGAGTATTTTCTTAAGAAGGAAATTAGGTTTTGGGTAAAGTGATATGGGTTATAATTGGGGTTTCGGGAAAGGTCTACTAGAGAGGCTCTATCTAGTGCATATTGGGTCCTTGGTCAGAATATTAAGCTCCTAAATTTGATTTAACTCATTGGAATTTATCATTCCAATGCTTCTTGCGAGAAAAAATGGGGAATGGATTCTTTTTTAAAGCATGATTTTTGGTATAGACTAACAGTAGGGGGTGCCTTTTATTGCTTTTCCCCTTCGATTGTATAGCTTGGAAATAAAAATGAATTGTGGGGTTTATGAAAGAAATTACTGCCTTCATTCACCCTCTTGTATCTATATTGGTTCTGCTACTTCCTCCTTGTTAAATATGTAATGCGATGTGGCCTAAATCCTCTTCCAAACTCCTTTCAGCCACTGCAGGTTGGGGGATATCTTTACACTGGGCTGGAGTTAGAAGGCCTTTTACGATAGCGCATAACATGAGGAATCACTATTTTAAAATAACCTGATAGTGGGAATTTCCATCTAACACGACGGAATTAATTTTGGGAAATTCCACATATGGGTTCATCAAAGATCGTTACATAAAGTTTTGTGTTGTAAACCTAATTACCCTTTATATTCTATTCTTTCGATACAACTAGAGGGATAAGATCTTTACCGCAAAGATAAACATCTTAAGTTCTTGCGTTGTGTTTTGGCCATTAAATCACTACATGGCTCAAAACTTTGTTGTTTGGGGTAATCAAGTTGATAGTATGTGGTACCAATATGTGATGGTGGGTAAATAAACACTGAGAGCACAACTTTAATATATTGCAAAGCTTTTAGGCGACGCTGAAAAGCCTTTATTTTTGGTGGAGATTTGGGTAACTCACCTCGTTGATGACATGATTTTCATTGGGCGTTTATCGGGGTTTTCGTAGGGTAATAATGTATGTTGATGTGGTGGTTCATAAATCTATTGAATCTATGGAATATAGAAACAAGATGGACATTTGTGGTTTTAAAAAACGGTTTTCTAAAGGGAATAATAATAACATTAACTAATCATCCTTTTACAGGATTTAGAAGGATAAGAAGCTACCATTATTGAATTACATTGGTTTAATGTCCATGTAATGCTTTTCTTATTTTCTTTTTGTAAAATTATGTTTTTCTAGTGTACTTGTGCTAAGTTTATGCAATTGCCGTTCATAAAAAAAGTAGTAAAGATAAAAAGAAAAAATTAATTGGGTTAGTCTTGCGGGTGTATTGAGCTTAATTTTACTGACTAGGGAATGAAATTAGTGCCAACAAAATTCTGAAAGAAATTTATTGTGTGGAAAATTGACAAAGCACAATGATTGTCATTATAGTTTTACTCTTTCTTTCTCTTATAATATAAAATTCTAAAACCCATCGAACCACATTAAATGACTATGGAGAATTAAGCATTTCGATATAACTATCCACAATATCTAAAAAAACCATCATGATGACTTTTGGACCACGAAAAAATAATTTTCTTATTAGGTTTAATTTTTTATAGTGAAAAGAGAATTTAAAAGAGTACAATTACTTTTGTTGGTTCCTAAAAGTGAGCCCCGTTAGTCCCCCCATTTTTGAAATCCGCGAAAATAGTCCTCCCAATGGGCTATTTTGGTGCGCCTCTTGGTTCCAAAGCACTAAGTGTCTTATTCTTACCTTTGTCTACTTTTTTACAATGAGGGTATTTTGGTCTTTTCATCCAAAAACATTACTGTTCACAATTGGTCCTCCCTCATTGTGTTACTTTTTTTTTGTTTTTTTCCTTTAATTAAAACCTGTTCATTTACACCACCACCATTCCACACACAATACTCACACCATTAAAGAAAACACCGCCACAAAATATTAATAACCACTTACACGAGTATACATTCACAAACACAAATACACTTACTGGGCTTTTAAACCAAAAATACACAAAACACACGCACAATTATATTTTCATGTTACTAAACGTTGATTCACTTATGTTAATCTATATTTTTTTTCATAAGATCTATTATTTACTAATCACTAACTTACTTTCATTCTGTTTTCACATTAATGATCTATTTTTCAGAATTACTAGGTTTATGACTGTATCTTCAGGTATACATCGCGTATACATTTATTGTTATGAATTAAAATGTATTATCCTAAAGCCAAAAAAAAAACTGATATATCGACATTATGGATGCCTTACACAAAACCGTCAAGATACGAATACACCATAACAAAAATAAAGTATGATTTAGAGTTATGATTAATATTATTACCCTTTAATACTTATTGGAAAAAGAGAAAAAAAATCGGTTTCAAGGACCAACGGTGTGTGTAATGAGAAAAGACATAAAAAAGTCACAGTTAAAGTTTACGGTTTAGAATTATGAGTTATGGATCAAACGGTGGATTGAATTAATAGGGAAAAATACAAAAATGGCCCAATGGTTGGGAACGTCAAAAATAAGTTGTCAACTTAAGGCCCATTACGGTTATAACGGGGGCTCGCAGGACCAATTGTGGGCTCCAAAATTCAACTTTTAAAAAATTAAAGACGATGAGATTCGCAATTGATATTACTCAAGAAACGAATGTGTAATTCTACCTAAAAAAGATAGAGTAAATTACACCGTTCGTCCCTGTGGTTTGGACCCCTGATTGAGTCCCTATCTTTTTTTTGCTTGATTGATCCTTATCTTGAAACGTTTACACATCGTTACCTTTATCTTCAAAATTGGGTTTAGTATGCTACGTTAATGTCTATCCCCAAGGGTTATTTCGTTTCCTGCCAGTCTTTACTTTTATTTTTAATTAAACAATAAATTTCATTTTTTATTTTTTCTTATTTATCAAGTAGTATCAAGTGGCTTCTAATGTTTTTTTAGTTCATGTTTTTTATAAACCTAAAAAAAAACGCTTTAAAAACACAAGTTATATATTCTAATCACCCCCGTTTGGAATTCAATTCATGGTTTCTGCCATAATTGTACCAAACTTGCTGTCATTTGTACATCATGACGCAAGGAAAATCCCAAGACGTCGTCGTTTTATGCTTGTCCTTTGATTTGGTATTTAATTTTTGGATAACCTAAATTTTTTTGGATTAGGTTTAATGATATCAATTATTCAGGGGTTAAACTATTTTTTGATTGTTTTGTTTTATAAGGGCTTCAGAGTGCGGTTTATTAATTGGGTGGGAATCCCCATGTGTTTAGGTTCATACTATGATCATTTCCTGGGTCTTTTAAGGAACATCACAAACCTCAAGCAAATTGAGTAAGTCAAATGGTTCGTGGATTAGGTATCAAGATGTATTGGTGTGGGACTTGGATTGTTATTTTGTTGTATGCCTTGTTGAAGATTGTCTTCTAGAATTGGCTAAGTATTTAGGTGTTTGGCTGTAGTTGTTTTATGTATGGTTATGTAATAGCAACCAATGTTTTGTGTTTTTGGAAGTTGTAAAATTCTAACGAATGAATGAATGAATTGGTTGTCTTATGAATTTAATTGATCGTCTTTTTGTTTTCTTTACTGGTTCAAAGTATTGGTGGAATGGTTAGAAGTCAGTAGTCATACCAAAATGGGTTGTTTTTGTTAAAAATGGGTTGTTTTTGTAAGTTGACTATTTTTTCAACTGTCTACTTTTACTAAAAATGTGTAACTGGTATGTGCAACTGAATACTCATTCCACATGGATTTCTAAACAAAAATAGGTGCATACTAATAACAGAGATACTAATAGTAAGTCAACTGAAAATTCACTTCACAATATTCATAAGAATATCATCAAAAGATACATAACTTGTCAGTTGACAATATCCATAACAATAGACAAAAGTTTAGACCCTTAACATGACAAATGACAGACAATAGTTTTTTGGTTGCATACTGCAACACTTACAGACACAACATAAAGATGAAATTGAAACTGAAAAGACAATATCTGAAATGACAAACAAACAGATAGCAAACTAAGCTTTCTTTTTTCCCTTGGTCACAGACTTTCTTCCAGATGTTGTTAGTTGACTTCCTTGAGAAGCAGCCTTAGATCTTGTTTGCACACCAACTGCAGCATTTGTGTTGGCCTTCTTAGCTGGCTGGGCATTTCCATTACCTGTCTCAGACCTTGGCCTCTTGTTCCCTGCAGTTGATTGTCCACTTTTGTTTCCAGCATTAGAGCTACCACCTTTGCAGCTTCTCTTGTTGTGTCCCTTTGATTTACACAACAAACAAGTGACAGTCTTGGATTTCCTAGAAAGCTTGCCATTGTTAACCATTTTGATATCCTCACCAGCAGACTTCTTTCTTGCCTTAGTTGGCCTACCAACCTGTGGATGTTGATTTGGTGGAAGGATAGTAGTTGGAATGGGACATTTTGGCCACATTATCTTGCCTCTAATAGGATTGATGTGGTGACTGTATACTTGTTTCCAGGTTTCAAGCCTATAACAAGGATGCACCCAGCTTTCTGGCAAGCCCACCTCCATCCTGTTGGCAGCCATATTCCAGTTACTTGCTACTGCATGCTTACATGGAAATCCTATGATTTCTCATTTTCTACAAGTACATGATCTGTTCTGGACATCAACCACACAAACCTCACCCCATGGTCCTGTTACCCCATACAAATGACCACCATTATACTCAGCCTTACACTCACTAGCTTGAGCCTTGATCACATCAAACAACCTAGTAGCAGTAGGGGTCAGTGGTCCATCACTTCTTTCTATCACCTGCTTAACAGTCACTATCCTTTTCATCAAATACTCTCTAGCATACTCAAGGGTGCTAATTATAGGCCTATCCCTACCATCTACCAACTTTCCATTGAACACTTCACAGATATTGTTTAATAACATATCAGTTTTAGCCCTACCTGTTAAACATATCCTAATTAGCAAACATATGTAAATCATAACAATCCTAATTAGCAAACAAATGTAAATCATAAAGTGATATGCTTTACCTGAGAAGTGTGACCTAGCCCAATGAACTGGTGGTATCTTTGCTAGCCAATCATAGCAATCCTTGTTGAAAGCCTTCAATTTCTCCATGTTATATTCAAAATGTGGTACTGTGAGTGCAGAAGCAGCCTTCCATAGTAACTCTTTATATGTTGTTCCTCTCCACCTGAGCTTCATGTTTTCATGAATATGCCTAAGGCAATATCTATGTTCTGCTGCTGGAAAGAGATCACCAATAGCTGGTATGATACCCTGTTTAAAAACAATAAATTAAAAGTTGTATTGTGTTTGATAATTACAAGGATAAAAGCAAATAAGTAAGAAAACTTGCCTTCTGTCTGTCACTAATGAAGGTGAAATTAGAGTTATCTTGGAGGTCCAAATCTTCTTTCAAATGTGACAAAAACCAAGTCCAAGACTCCCTTGATTCTGTTTCCACAACACCATAAGCTAGGGGGTAAATGCCATTGTTAGGGTCCACTCCAACTGCTGTCAAAAGTTGTCCAGGAAATGGACCCCTCATGAATGTACCATCAAAGCCCAGAAATTGCCTCATACAAGCTTTGAACCCTTCTTTAGATGCTCCCAAACACACATAGATCCTCTTAAAGACTCTTGTTGGCTTAGTATGATCAGCTTCACTTTCCACCCCAATTCTAACAGTTGTGTTTGGATTGCTTTGTTGTAACTCCATAACATAATCCCTCAGCTGCTTATATTGAAGTGTGAAATCTCCTCTTACATGTTCTACGGCTTTGGCTTTTGCCCTAAAGGCCTTCATTCTAGACACCTCTAACTGAAACTTTTTTTGTAACTGATCTTGGATTGCTTTGATGGGTATTTCTGGGTTTGTTTCAATTTGATCCATAATGTCTTGTGATAAAAATTCAAAAGTCAAATATTTAATCTTCCTAGACTGTAGACATTTATGAGTATCATCAAATGTCTTCACCTGCCAAGTCTTTGAATCTTGAAGTTTGGAAACATGTAGAACCCAAGGACATTGATTTTCTGCTACTTTTCTCAAGTTAGGTTTTCCACCTACCTTCTTTGACTTTGACTGACTTAATGGACTCTTTATCCCCTTACTAGTTGCAATTTTCCCCTTAGTTCATTTAGTCTGACTTCCTTGACTTGGCCCAACAGTTTGACTAAGCCCAACAACTTGACTTGACCCAACTTCAGAGTTTGCATGAAAAACAAGAATTATTCCCCTACATTCAGCCCTAAGCCTGACTTTATCATTCTTCTTCAAAAACAGCTCTCTTCTAGTCTTAATAGAATGTTTGTGCACTAGTTCTTTAACCTCAGCAGAACTTGGAAATTCTTACCCAACATAAAAATGGACCTTATGAAGACCACCTTCATTAATCTGGTTCTGTTTCATAAGCTGTTTGAGTTTCCTAGTCCTAATACTGTCTATCCCTTCTTCATCAGAAGCACTTTCAAACTCATCATTGTCTACCACTTTAATCCCAATATCAAAGTCCTCATTTGCATTAAACTCAGTTGTACCCTCATTCCCCATTGTATTATCATTGGCTCTGTCAAAACCATCCATGTCAACCTCTACATCAACCAATTCATTTTCCTCATCCACTAGCCCATCACTTTCACTACTATAACCATCACTATCACTATCACTATCACTACCATCCCCATCCCTGTTTTCATCCTCTACTGCTTCATTCCAGTCAACATATTCTAAAACATCTACTTGGCCATCATCCAAAGCTATCCCTTTGCCCTTACCTACACAATCAGCTTTCGTAGTTGGTATATTTGTAGCATCTACAGGGGCACTGTCTAACCCAAAGAATGGATCAAAGTCTTGTCCCATTAAGGGATCACCAGTAGTGTAGAAGTTAGTAGCAAATTCCGTTTGTGTGGTATCAGTTGTAGTCTTAGGCTGACTACTCTCACCATCTTCATGCCTTGTACCACTTTCACAAATCTCATTTGCATCATTTTCTTTCCAGCCTAACAATAATTTCTTAGCACAATTACCTAAAACTGCTCTTCTAGGTTTAAGCTTAGTTTGTGGTGCATTGTTACCTTCAGGATACTCTATGATCACACACTTTTTTGAGGGTGTGTTATAGGCATCCTCTATGTAAGTGAAAACAGTGGTCTTATCATGTTCTATGTATACCTCAATCATTTTATACCCAAGCCTAATATACTCAGACATTATCCTGACATCATCATCATTGCCTAACGCATACAATCTAGTGTCTAAGTTCATATCAGGCTTAAGAAAACTATAGTAAATTATGTTTCTTCCACTAAAACCAATTTTCTTAACCATTTCATTAACCTCGTGCACAGAAAACTCATCAATATCAATGCAATCAAAAAAAGCAAAGTCACCATTAACATACTTTCTACCAGGTGATTCAGTGAAGCAACCAGCATAGTGAATCTTCAAAGAAAACAGAGCCTCTTGAGTAGATGCAAAAACAACATCAAACAAACAAAAAAACTAGGGTTTTAATAAGATGATATAAATTAGGTGTTTGCTTCATAAACTGATTATTAACCGTCAATATATTAAAATACATTGATCAAAAGAGTTAATTATCATTTTACTCAACAAAACAAAATTCGTACCATATGCTTCATACACATCAATCTTTTCTTGACTAGAACGCATAGACCACATTGAGATCGAAGCAACCATTGCATTTACTTGATCAGATTAGGGTTTATGATTACTAGGAAGATGAAAGGTTTGGGTACGGGGTGGTTGAGAGAACTTGGGGGAAACAAAAAATGTTAATAGGGATGTAATGTGAATAGACATGCACTGGTTGTGTTATTAAAATAAAAGTTAGACTTGGAAGGACGAATATACCCTTGGGGATAGGACAGTTAACGGAGGCACTTAACCCAATTTGAAGATAGGGGTGAACGATGTGCAAAGGTTTCAAGATAAGGATCAATCAAGCAAAAAAAAAGATAGGGACTCAATCAGGGATTTGGTCCAAACCACAGAGACGAACGGTGTAATTTACTCCAAAAGATATATGATAACATGCATTCTTTTAGTAGGTTTGTTTAATGGGTTATAAAGTGGGAAGGGTATAATGAAAAATTTTGGTTGCATGCTATAAACTATAAAGGTTTAAAGATCGCAAATATTTGCTTTATGCTGATGCAACAACCCGAGTGAGTGATGGTGACGTTCGTGATAATATAAGGAAATGAAGCAGGGAAACTTTGAACTCGTGCCTCCCACTCATTCTTTCCCTTCTATATAAATACTAACCCAGTGATCACACTTACATACAACAGAAGAATTAAGCATTCGATATATCATACACATACATATCCTCGATTATCCGAAAACCACCATGATGAACTTAGACCACGATCCAAGTATTCTTACCGGAAGACCTCCCATTTCCATGAGACAAGAACCCCCACTCGTTTCAAAGTAAACTTGCGATGTTTTCCTTCTATCTTTTTTTTTTTTAACTTTAGTGTAGTATTTCTTTTGCAATAAGGCCAGTGATCACTGTCTTGTTTTTCTTTTTCTTTTGGAAGATTCGTGGCACCCAATGGCCAAAACCTCCATGAATCTAATACCGTACAAGCACGGGACATGTTGGCATTACCAATAATTCTGCATAATATGAAGAAGACGACGCCATCTTCTGCCATCGCTAATAAATGCCATGCACAGTAAGTTTGATTATAATTTTTACTATACTTTATTCGTTCAGATATCTGTCTTTATTTTTCTACAAGAATTCTTATATCCCTTTTTTTATTCTTGTTTCATTTTCTGAACATACGCCTGAATTCATATAACATTAGATATGCATTATGACAGGTTTCAGTACTACAAAAAAATTTGGAAACTCATATTTACTGTAGCTCTTTTCGCTATGTTTCCATCATTGGCGCAAGTCGGCCAGCTCAAGTTTACAAATACGTCACCGTTTGTAACTCACGTGTTCTTTTCCAACATGGGTGTTATTGCCTATGTCATCGCTATACCGACTTCAGTGATTTTCTTTGCTATGGCAAACTACTTAGAGGGGTTAGCCAATGAACCCTCATCCCGTACATGCTACATTTACATGATCTTAAGATGTGTCTTTTGCTTCTCGGCCATTCTTGCACCTCTCTCGTTTGTGTTGGTGTTGCTCATCCCTAACGACGGGTATTATTGGATTGGGTATTTGATAATCTCCCTAATTTTTGCAGTTATAGTTACATATAATGTTATTGACTACTTGCGTTGCAAGATAAAATTATCTGACTTGAGCAATGTCCAAAGAGACAAAGAGATATTATCACCTTCCATAGTGTAGAGCAGTAGAGGATATGTACGTGCAAGTTCAGGTTGTAGTTTGCAATATTAACTACTCCGTAGTCAGTATTTAAGTTTGTTATTTCTGTTTCAAGTCGTTTAAGCCAGATGTTACAAAGTAATAAGTTCAAAAGAATTCTCACTTCATATGACTTTACTCTTTAGGAAGTTTTGTCATACCATTATTCAAAATCATAAACGAATTTTTGTCATGGTAGTTTTATTTATTTATATACTATTATTGACTTATTTGTGACACCAACCCATTTGTTCTGTGAAGTACAAACATTCTCCTTGTTATGATGTTCTGTTTTTTGGTGAGTAATAATCTTGTTCTTGACGACATGCATATCTCTCCAATCTGCAAAGCCGAATGATAATTAAATTTGTATCATATCGGTATAGTGGGATTAACAATATTTTATGGAAGTAAATAGACCTGATCAAAATGTTTTACTTGTTTGTTGAAACTTTTGACAGACTCTATCATGAGTTTCTTTAGTTTAAACTTGGAGATCAAGTAAATGCTAGGAAATCGAAGATTAAATCTCAATATCTGTGGATACAAGGGCTTATACGAAGTATGGACAATTGTTTCGCAATAATAAAACTACGATAAAAATATAATACACACGAGATTTAGGTAATCCATTTGACCAGTGTGACCTATAGAGAATTACTGTATACATTATTATTACTGATACACAGAAATACAACTAAAATAAATGTATCTACAAGATAAATTAATGTGTAATTTGTTCACTGTTCAACATAAAAACGTAGCTAACTTGCTGCCATAACTCATCCTTCCCTAGTGATTATTTTGTTCCCTGACATCAAAGGGAAGGGAGTGGTTTTCTTCCCTCCATTCATTTTCACATCAGAGTATCAAACCTCTTTAAAGCTGGACGAAGTGGAGGGTGAGGTCTCACCGAGTGAGGCTCACCTCACGGGCTAACACCAAAACAAACAAACATCCTCACGCGTGAGGCAATAGAAAAAGGGAAGGGAAAGGTGAGTGGCTCACCACTCGGTTTTCGTGCATCTCTTTTGTGTTTTAATGTTTTTTATTTTGTTTATGAGTGCGAGTGAGGAATTCAGTGAGGTATATTTGTATAAAGTTGATATTTTAATGAAATGTGAGGAGACAGTGACCATTACGGGGAGCGAGAGGAGAGAGAAAACTGATATAGCGCTGATGCGGATAGTGAGGAGTTGTCACCACTCCTACCGGCCTAACATTTTTTCTCATCCATTCATCTTTCTCATTCTTTTTAGAATAAATTACAAAAAACCTCCTTGTAGGAAAACTCCGTGTTTGGTTTCATCCCTGATGAAAGTAAACGATTAAAGTGCCGTCGTCTTCATCCTCTTTGAATTTCCCTTGGAACATACAATTTTTTTCCATAATAAAGTTAACATCTTCATCCCAATTGCCCAGTACAAACCTTAAAATTAAATTAACCATCATCATCCTTGGGGTGTTGATCGGTTAGGTTATCGGGTGGGTTGTTCGGTTCGGTTAATCCGGATAAAAAAAATTTGGGGGTCAACTTGAAAACTGAATTTGAATTCAGTCCGGTATTCAGGTTGACCCGAATTACACAATTTATTTTAAAAATAATAATTTAGAAAAAAAATATTTCAAGCATAAAATGTTTTTTTATATTTAAATAAAATTTTAATAGTCTTTTTATAAATATAAGTATATAAAAAATATATATATTTATATAAATTCAGTTTTCAGTTCGGTTTATTGCCAAACTCATATCCAACCCGAAAACCGAATTTGTAGTTCGGTTCGGTTCGATTTTGACAAATTCGGTTCGGTTATTAGTTCGGTTAAGTTCGATTTCGGTTTTCGATTTATTCGGTTGTTCTGTTCACCCCTACTTCATCCTCCCCCCTTCAAATAAAATACATCATCAAATCCTAAATAAATACTTAAAATTAATCACTTAAAATTGATTCCTAGATTCTCTTTGCTTATTCAAAAATCAATTTAAAAACTCTTTCAACCATACACACCGAATATAAAACAACACCCATATTGATGTTGTTAAAAACTCATTCAAACATACACACCAAATATTGATGTTGGGCGCCGACGGCTCATTTGTGTTAGGGGTTAGAGTTTGATGTAGAAGATGATGATGCACGTGGAGAAGAAGAAGACTGTAAATAATGATGATGAATTTTTATTATTAAAAATATTAAAATTATATGAAAAAATAAAAGAGGTTGAAGATGAAAATTTGATCATTCCACTTTGGCCATGGATGAAAACAAACACAAAGTTTTCTCATAGAGAGGTCGCCTGCAATTTCGAAACAATAAGGACGGAACATATATCTCTCTCTCCCTCCCTCCTTCTCTCTCTTTCTCCCTCTCTATCTCTCTCCCTCTCTCTCTCTCGCACTCCTCTCTCCGCCTACGCACACCCACTCATCTCCCCGTTCCTCTCTCTCTCCCTCCCTCTCTCGCCGGCCCCTCTCCGCCCACTCTCCCTCTCCCCCCCCCCCTCCATCTCATCCAAACTTCTGCTCCTCATCGTCGAAATCATCCAATCTCTACTCCTCTCATAATCGGATCCTCTTCCGCCACCATCTCGGAAAATCTCTGTCTCTCATAACCTCCTCCTCTCCTCTCGTTCCCCTCCTCTCAATCCAACACAGAGAGTCCTCTCCCTCTCGTCCCCCCCCTCTCTTCCCCTCTATCTCCCTCCTTTCCTTCTCCACTCACTCTCAGAACTCGAATTGATCTACTCCCCGCTACTCCCTCTCTTTCTTCTCATTCTCCCTACTCTCCATCTCCCTCCTCTCTCGATCACTCTCCTCTCAACTCTCAGCTCATGCACATCCAAACCCTATCTCCCCCCTCATCTCGCTTCATCTCAGACATCTCCTCATCCATCTCTCTACTCCTCTCCTCCCACTACAAATCCTCTCATTTTCTCGTCTCTCGTCTGACAGAATATCTCCCTCCATCCCTCTCTCCATCCTCTCTCTCACCCTATTCTCTCTACACCTCTCCCTCTCCTCCTCCTTTCCTCTCTCCCCTCCCTCTCTTAAATCCCTCTCTCCCCCCCCCCATCTTCCCTTCTCTATCCCGTCTTTCTCATCTCCTGCCCCCCTCTCCCCTCTTCCACTCTCTATTACTCCCCTCTCTCTTCCCTTCTTCTCCAACCATATCCTTCCCCTTCTGCACTCTCTCTTCCTCTCCCTCCTCTTCCTTCTCTCTCACTCTCTTTTATCACCCCCCTCTCTCTCCTCTGCCATCTCGTCCCTATCCTTGTTCCTTCTCCACTATCCCTTCCCCCAATCGCTCTTTCTATCTCACTATCTCTCTCTACAATCTCTGATGAACTAATCCCCTTTTTTTCCCTCTCTCTCTCTCCCCTCCCTCTCCTCTCCTTATCCCTCCTCTCTCACTCATCCCTCTTTCTCCCCTCTATCCCCCCGCTCTTCTCCCCTCTCTATCTCTCTAATCCTCTAACCTCTCTCTTCCCCCCCACTCATCCTCTCATCCTCTCGTCTCTCCACTCTCCCCTTCCCTCTCGTCCTCTCATCGCTCCCCCTCTTCTCCGCCTCCCGGAACTCCCAGTCCATATCTCGTCATTCTCTTCACTCATCCTTCTTCTACTCGATGCCCACCACTCTATCACTCATCACTCGATCAACCCCCCTCACAGTTCCAGTCCTTCCCAACAACATCCAATCACGCTCTCATCCTTCTCTCTTCTACCTCAGTCTCTCAGTCCTCCTCAGTCATTCTCTTTCGACCTGAGTCGTCTACTCCGACAAAGGAATCGTCGCGATCAACATCTAAGACACCTCCCTAGATACTCACTCTCTCAACCCTCATCTTTTCAGAGACACCAATCCACTCATCGGACTATCATCTCTCTCCTCTCGGCTCTCACTCGCTCCTCTTAGTCACTCTACTCTCTCCTCCACCCTCCTTACACTGCTCTCTCCCCCTTCACTCTCTTCCCTCTCTCTCCCTCCTTATCCCTCACTCTCTTTCTCCCTCCTCCCCCTTACTCCCCTATCTCGTATCTCTCTCTCTCTCATCTTCATACTCCATCTCTCTCACTTAGTCGTCTCGTCGAAAACTCACCCTAGTTCCCTCCCTCCAAGTTAACCCAAGCTCATCACTCCAATCATCGCTGTGGGATATAATACCATCGGCTAGTCTGACAGGGGAGGAAAGTCAAACTTACAACACTCATGTCTCCCACGCTTGGGCAACAAGTCCCCTCTCCACACAATACTTGAACTCAACCTCAAAATGACTCCTCACTCACTCAGCTGAACCATACTCTTACTCTCACTTATCTCATTCTCTATCCTCTCACACGAGTCTCAATATCTACGTGGGTAAAGTTCATACTTCAGGATCTTCCAAGTCTCCCTCTCACACTCACTCCCGTATCCTCCCGGTCTCTTCACCACATCTCTGACTCAATCGTCTCAATCATCACGAAACACTGCATGTTCTCTCTCTCTCAATTTCACTTCCTCATAATCTATACACTCCAAACGCTCTCCACTCATCCACGTAGGCCTAACTCTCAATCCGAATCTGTTCCAGGCTCCTCAGGCCTGTCATCACCCCCTTGATCCTCGCAGCCTCCACGTCCATCCTCTCTGGTCCCCCATACTCGTACTCGATCACCCCATTTCCTCCTCACCTCGACCTTACTACACATAAGATGCCAATCCAAAACGCCCGCAACAGTCTCTCGTCTCCACTCTCCCTCATCGTCTCCCTCCAACTCTCTAAAACTCGACAATTCAACCTAACACTCATCTCGCATCATTTCGCTTTAACCCACACGGGGCTTACTCGAGTCTCTCCATCTCTCCACCAAACAACTCTACTCACTAACTCATGCGGAGACTCACGTCGTCCTGCATCCTTATTCTCACATACGGTGCAATCACTGGGCTCTTCCTGACATCCACGACTCCTTCATTTGCTCTCTCAATTAGCATATTACCTCCGAAAGTCCGCCAAGCCTACCTCGCTCGTCTGTCAATCATAGATATCCCTCGTACTCTCTACTCCCGGACCATCGCAAGTCACCTCAACCTCATCGCACCTCCGACCTCCACGCGGTCCTCTCGATCTCTCTTTTCTCCCCTCCTCACCTCAGCGCCTCCGAGAGGACTCATCTCTCTCTCCTTCACTACTACGACTCTCATCATCAGTTCTAAAACGGGAATGAAACACTTCTCCCTTATTCATTCTCACGCCACACATCCCCAGATTACTACGAATCCATCTTCGTCACGTCCTCAAATCGTCTCGAAGCATCGATCAACTCTCTCACCACCCAAAAGACGTAACAATAAAATGATTCTCTCTATCATCCCTCTCGCTCTCATCAATCTCTTCACCACTCACACTATCCCAGTCGCGACATCTCGATCTCATCCAGATCAGTAGAACTCGTCATCATCTCTCGTACACTCCTCCAGAAAAATCATATAACTCCAGATCACACTCATCTCCTCTCACTCCCCTCTCCTCTCTCCACGCAAAAACCTCTCAAATCACGCTCAAATCCAGAACGATCTCCGCCTCCTTTTCTGTCCTCACCGATGCAAAACCACATATCCTCGCACTCCAAACAACACCTCTCGTACTCCCTCTCGTCATCGCTCTCTCTTCTCCTCCCTCCCCGTTCTCATCTCCATGAGTGCCTAAACGCCCCCTCTCCAACCTCTCCCACTTCTCTGGTCTCATCGCGACATCATGGATCTCTCATTTCAATCGTTCGCCTCACTCCAAACACTGGCGGACCAGGTGCACGAAATCTCGTCTCGGCACGGACAACAGTCCACCGCGTTAACATCGTCTACCGTGCTCTCTCCTCCTCATACCTCTTAGCATCGCCTACTACTCTCTCCGAAATCCGCGTCTACGAAGTCTATCCTCAACGTCGAATAGAAGAACCTCCCTCCCCATACCCTCTCGTTCACAAATCTCTCTCTATCTCGTCCTCTCTCTACCTCTCCCTCTCCTTTCATTCTCCATCTCCTTCTTCTCTCCCTTTCCCCCTCACTCGTTTTTTCTCACCTTTCTCTTTCTCTCTCACTCTCTCCATCTTTCTTTCTCTTTCTTCTCTCTCATCTCTCGTCTCGACTCCCTCATAACAAATCAATCTCTCTCCTATCATGCCTTTTCTCATACCTTTCTCTACGCGCTACTCCTCCATCTCCTTCTTCTAACAGTCTCTCTTCGTCACCCTCCCTCTCCTCTTACCCCCCGGTCTTTCTTCTCTCTCCCTCTATCTCCTTATCCCTCTCGATCTCCCATCTCCCTCTCCCCTTTCCCTCTTTCTCCTCTCACATCTCCCTCTCTCTCTATCTACCCCCGTCCCTCCATTCCCCATACCCTACCTCGGGAGCGACTCATTAAATCACCTCGTCCTCTCAATTCTCCATCACATACTCTCTCCTCTTCTTCAGCCTCTCTCTAGTCTCTCTCTCTCTACTTCTTTTTCCTCTCAACCTTTTTCTCCCTCTTCCTCTCTTCTCTCCATATCTTCCTATCTCTCCTCTCACGCCCCTCATCTCCCTCTCTCACTCCCGCTCTCTCTCCCTCTATCCTTCTCCTCCTACCCCCCCCTCTCTCTCTCACCCTCTTTCTCTTTCTCACTCTCTGACTCTCCTCATCTCTCCGTAGCACACTCTCTCACTCTATCAACTCACACTCTCTATATCTCTCTCACACACACACATGAAGGGCACATGAATCTGTCATGTAGCAACCATGTCATAAACAAAATGAATTTTAATCTCAATATGTTATGTATGCTGATGTTAAACTGGAATGGCGGTTAAATAAACATCACTGGCATTATCACAATAAACAAGAGTGGCAGACAACAACAGTGTGTGTAATTCCTGAAGTAAGTTTCACAGCCATGCATCCTCAGCAACAACGTTAGCTACATCCCGATACTTGGCCTCAACACTCGATCGTGAAAGTGTATGCCGACGCTTAAAAGACCAAGATAATAAATTGTCACCCAGGAAGACGCACTAGCCAGGATTTGATCGTCGAGTAGTTGGATAACTAGCCCCACCAACATCGTAATATTAAACAAAAAAATAATGTAGAACCAATTATTTAAGAAATGATGGTTTTTGCTCTAATACCATATTAAATTGGTAATTAACTTTGATTATATTAATCAATCAAAGTCAACATATCGATACAACTGATATTACTAAAAGTAGGCTAAGCCTACTACATTCTTTTGTTTGTATATTTTTGTCCTATTTTACTGACGAACTTTTAATAACTTCTATTATGAAATTTTAATAACTTCTAGGGTAAATTACTCCGTTGGTCCATGAACTTCACCTCATTTGCCTGTTTGGTCTCTAGATAACGGAGACTCTCGTACGTGGTCCTTATTTGCCATTGTTGTTGCCCGTTTGGTCTCTGGAGCCTCGTTACACATAACGACGATTATTTTCGTCATTATATTGGCCACGTGGCCCTTCCACCGATGGGTACAATCGTCTTTTCACTTTAAATTTTGATTGCACATTGGTTCCTCATTACTTAGTCAATACAGTAACCTTTACTGTTCCTTTTTTTTGTCTTTTTGCGATTGCACGGTTGGTCCCTGAGGTGTTTTTTTCTCCAGGCCTTTATATCTCCTTTATTCCCGCCTTTTTATCTTTTCCATCCAACTTGTCATAAAACCCGATTCTAAAATGATGTAGCGCGGAATTTACAAAACAACTCATATACAATACAAAAAAGTGACTCACATGTGAAACTTAAAGAACGTTTGGTTCTACTACTCTAGTTGACTAGTAAAAGTAAAATTAAAAATACATATTACATCAACAAACAAAAGCATACAATGGTAATTAAATAAATAACGCATTAGAAAGACCCGTCAATACCTAATTGAGTAATTCTAACAACAAATTCTAATAAACATTTGACAAAGACGGATAATCACACACTTACAAAAGACGGGATGAAATCATAAAGGGTTATGATCAAATGTATAAGGTGGAATGAACTCATCATCATCATCCATTTGATTAGATCCAATATCGATCTCATTTATAGTCTTTGATATTAGGTTGTATTTTACAACCTTTCCAGATAAGTTGATCACCAAAAAATACTCCTCTTCCCTTTCTCCCAAACCTAAACTCCAAACAGTGAACCGAATCGACCATCCTTCGGGAAATAGAGTCATAAATTCATCGGTACTAACAAGGTACATAACCGTCCATACAGAATACCCTTTCATCATCTTATATATAGTATACTCTCTAGAGCCAATATCATCTCTACATACAAGAAGCAAACACCACACGACTCAAACAATCTCCTTTCCAAATTCAACATGCGAGGTATTTATATGAGTATATTAAAACTGGATCATCAATATGGCCGCCAAAAGACTCTAATAAGTTCCTTCCCCGATGAAACCCATGAGGGATTTGAATGGTTGTTATAATTGGATGGTCATGGTCTTCAATATTTAATTTGTGATACTTAAGCTGTCTATTCTCAGTTTCAAGCCAATAGAAGGCATCATTCCAATATATTGCACTATCAAAATGATCAAAACTAAAGTAGTTAAATCGATCCCTGCACAGGCTCTAATTTCCTGTCTCTAAAGAGCAAATTTAAATCTCAATGTCACAAGATGTACGTCCAGCTTACACCACTTTGTAGTCAAATAATTTTCTATGATCAAAGGCCATTCTCAATATAACACTTCTGTAAAAACGTGAATCTCATGCGAGTTTTCTGGTTGCGAAAGCCTTTTAAACAAATTAGTGGATGGATTATATACGTAATAAAAAAACAGGCATGCCAAACCAGTACACAGAAGCAAACCATTGCAAGACTGCAAGATCCTAACATGATCAACTTCCTCAGCGGAACCAAAGGAGTTATTCATAGTGGATTTACTTGAGTCAAGTCTGGAATCTAACGACACAAAATCGCATTCAAATAAAGATCTAAGGTGATTAACAAAAAGACCAGCCGGAGGATCAAGGTTAAGGATTTTGCTGTGGTTAGGGGTGAAATCAAGGGATGAGAGAATTCTTAGCCATTGTTTTGATACGGTTGTAAAGAGATGAATACACAGAATAGGTAATCGAATTAATATTTCAGTCAAAAGGTCGTTGTTTGTAATGACCACATGTGGTTGTGCAGAGTTTTTTCGAGCATGTATGCTACGATTTTGAGACATCATCATAATGACTAGTGATTTTTGAAGATGTTGCTGGAATTATTAAATCGGAATAGAAATAATGAGTTAATGCAGTTTGGGAAAAAATGATTTATTGTTGGTGAAGTATGTGACACATCATTAAACAAGAAATAAAAGAGGAGAATCTAAATAGGCAGGGATAAAATTTGCAATGAAAGTATTTTTCTAGTAGGGTAAATTTTAAAGTCAAATTCCACTTAGCCAAGTCAAACTCTAACAAATAAACTATCACCGTTAGGGATGAGCATGGGTCTAGAACCGGTGGATCTGAAACCGGAACCGATGGATCCGAGAACCGAAATTTTAAGAAAATTAGGAACCGAGAACCGAACCAAATAGTTTTTTTTGGTTCCGGTTCCGGTCCCAGTTCCACCGGTTCTACCCGGATAGGAACCGATATCTATAAGAAAAAAATCTCATGCACTAATGAATTAAGCCAATAAAAAGCAAAAAAATATATTTTTTAAAGCATTAACAATTTATGCTAAAAGCAATAACATTTAACAAACTAATGCTAAGTTAAAATAAACCAACCATTCTATAAGTTACAACTACAACAAGTTCAATAATTGCATAACAATCTGAAAAACAAAATAATAATAACTTTCACACTTTGTCCACCAAAATAACTAGAAAACGTTAATTTCCCCGTTGTTTCGCTTTATCTCTTATCTGATTAGTTTTTCTAATTGTTCTTCCATATCTTTCACAATCTCATCGTCTTTAATAAGATCTTCAACATCATCCCAATTAATTTGCGTTCTCGACTTTCTCACCCAATCTTGGGTGCAAATCAAAGCTTCAACAATCGTCGTTGACAAGCGAGTTAATCCATGATAGATTTGTATTGGATGGTCATGGTCTTCAATGTTTAATTTGTAATGCGTAAGCTGCCTATTCTCAATTTCTAGCCAATAAAGGCATCATTCTAATATATTGCACTGGCAAAATGATCAAAACTGAAGTAGTTAAACCGATCCTTGCATATGATCCAATTGTCTGTCTTTGAAGAGTAAACTTAAGTATCAATGTTAGAAGATGTGCATCTAGCTTGCTCCACTTTGTAGTCAAATGATTTTCTAGGATCAAAGGTCATTCTCAATACAACACTTCTATAAAAACGTAAATCACCATACGAGTTTTCTGGTTGCGAAATCCTTTTAATCAGATTAGTAGATGGATTATATATGTAATCAAAACCAGGCCACGCCAAACTACTACACATAAGCAACCCATTACAAGACTGCAAGATCCTAAGATTATCAACTTCCTTAGAGGATCCAAGAGTGAAGGATATATCCATAGTGGATTTTCTTGACTCAAGTCTGGAATTTAACGACACAAAATCACATTCAAATAAAGATCTAAGGTGATTAACAAAAAGACCAGTATGAGGATCAAGGTTAGGGATTTTGCCGCGGTTAAGGTGAAAACAAGGGATGTGAGAATTCTTAGCTATTATTTTGATACGGTTGTAAAGAGATGAATATATAGAATATGTAATCGGAATAATATTTCAGTCAATTGGTCGTCGTTTGTAAGGACTGCATGTGGTTGTGCAGAGTTTTCTTGAGCATGTGTGTTGTGATTTTTTGACATCATCTCTGATATGTAGTAATTTTTGAAGATGTTGCTAAAATTGTTAAATTGGAATAGAAATAGTGAGTTAATGCATATTGGGAACACACAAAATCGGTTGGGAAAAAATCATTTATTGATGGTAGAGAATCTGAGACAACATTAAATAGGGAATACAAGAGGAGAAGCTAAGACCAAATTGGCAGGGACAAAATTTGCAATAAAAGTATTTTTCTAGTAAGGTAAATTTTAAAGTCAAATACCACTCACCACATACCTAAGTCAAACTCTAACAAATAAACTATCATCGTTGTCCCTATCCTTAAAAGACTGTGACAGTATGCCGTTTCCAAACACACCCTAAATTGCTTAAGATAGTTTGACTTAGTATTCAAACTGGTATTATTTTAGACACTACCCAAATTGACTTGTAAAAGTCAAACTTATCAAAAATATTACTTCAACATTTAAAACGATACAATGCTGAATAAATTTTCACCATAGTAGTTCAACTTGAAATGTACTTCACAAGTAAGTTATGGAAGATCATAAGTACTTATTGACATTTAAGCAACATTATTAAAGTGGACATAAGATGCATTAGCAAAATATTAGATGTTTGAACATAAACTGTTTGATCAACTACCATTGAATGTATGATCAAACAACATAAAAGGTAACAAATTCATTGTTTTTCAATTACTACATCAATCTATGTTAAACAGAATTAAACATGTCACTTTTTACAATGTCTCTCTGTTAACTTGAACGACAACATTTCCTCATGTTCAAACCTTCCTTTTCCATTTCTGTCTTGATCTACAACTATTGCATCTTTTGGTTTTCTTATTCCAAAGGTTTTGTTACCAATACAAGACCATGTATGAGCTGTTCCAAGGCTGAGTATGCAATTCCTTATTGGAACTAGGCTTTTAGCAGGAAATAGTTTAGTTTGAACATTTTGGGTTATAGCTTTATGAGTTGTAACCTTTTTTTAGCTTGGAGGTGAAACCTTTTGATTTAGCTGCAAATTTAAATTTTGCAATGCTTTCATCTGTTGTATCATCATACCACTTAAGCAACTCTTTTGTTAGGCCTTTCCTAGCAGTTGTTTTTGGTTTCTTTGTTAAATCATCATAATAAGTTTCATCACTACTAGGACCATCAGAACTTGTATCAGACTGAATGATAATGAGTTCTGTATATAAACAATATTTGGTTAACAACCTATTTGTAACTAAAGGTATTGCTAATATTGTAACTAAAGGTTCACTTTTGGGGGCGATAAAGGAACAATTACTTCTACTTCATCAACAAATCAAGATATTCATTCCACAAGATACATCAAAATAAATGTTACATTTTTTCGGTTTGTTTTCCTTTCTTTAAAGCATCTTCTTATTTTTTAGACATGCAAATACCTTTTCTAGATTCGATACCTGTTTTCTAGGTTATCCATCGTGGCGTTTGTTAATAAAAATATTCGAGTAAAAACGATATTTATATTTAATGATCTTCATGTTTTGATAATAACAAATATAATGTCATACTACGTAAAATTTTACGTAAACAAGTTATTTAGTCGTAAGTTTACTTGACGACGTCAAATCACTTAATGTATGAATATGACATTATTAAACGTAGTTAATGATCAAAGAAAAATATTTTCTGTTGCATTTAAACTTAATCATTTACACAAACCTTTTTTAATCAAATGATTTCAAGTAAACATATGATTAATTATAAGCTAGTTATATTAATCAATAAGAAAAAATAAGATTAACCGTAAGTGAAAACAATCTTTCCAAATCTTCTTAAATCTAGAAAATCTTTCCTTATTTATGTTAAGAAATATTTTCCTTCTAGAAGAATCTAATAAATCTAATTTTAAGTACATTAGAATATTTTGTTAAGATTTGGGGTTAATCACAAAAAGACAAAATATGTTCCAGTTGCAACCCACGGATCCAGCAAAACCAGAGACGGATCCAGGTGATGGTGGATCCGTGGATCAGTGCGTCCAGCTGTTAGGACCAGATTTCAAATGTTGCCTATAAATAGCAACCTTAAGTCTTCATTTTAGACAACCTTTCACAAATATTTTTCTCTCTAGCTTTTCCTTATTTCATATTCTTTGATCATAACACTTGTTCAAAACCCATTACAAGTGATCAACTCATTCCACTCTTTAGTGAAGAATACTAATGAAGACGTAAAACTTCAATGTTATTAGTTTTGTTGTGTCATCACAGGTGTGATAATCCTTTATCTTTTATATCTTATGTTGTGTGCTGTGTGTATCATAAGTGTATGATAGGTTAGTATTTTAGGCCATAAAAAACACAGTGTGTTAGATTAGTTCTACCTCGAAGTAGAACTCGGTATTTATCTTAGTACCGAAAAAAGTATAAGCGAATTGTACGGGTTTCTCCGTCTAAAGGGAGCTTGTTGACATAGTGAAGAAAACTCTCAAGTTGGGTACTTGAGGAGTGGAGTATGTGAAGAGGAACTTCGTAGCCGAACCACTATAAATCATTGTGTTATCGGTTTGATCTTTCTTATCTTTACTTGTTTATACTTCGTATTTACTTATTTGTTTATTACATCGCTATCATATACACCTTGCGTAAACTCTTTGAATTCACATAAGTCGACAATCTAAGTTTTAATTTTAAAATGGTAAAAACTATTCAACCCCCCTCCCCTTCTAGTTTCCACAATTGGTATAAGAAGCTAAGGTCACCTAAGATCTTTAACGTATATTGAACATTAAAGCTTGAATCGATCTATGGATTCCGATAAATATCTAGAAGGGCAATCTATGCAAAGACACCATTTTTCGAAAGCGATTGTTTTATATATTGGAAAAATAGATTTGAAACTAATGTGAAAGCAAAAGATTTAGATCTTTGGCTTATTATCATGAATGGTGATTTTCCACCGGTCGCCCGAAATAAAGTCACCCAAATTTTAGAGGTTGTTCCTTTTGAAGAACAATCCGACGATCTTAAAAAGAGACTTGCTAAAAACAATGAAGCTTAAGTGGTTCTTTATAATGCTTTACCTAAAAAGGAATATGAAAGAGTTTTTATGTGTAAAACGGGTAAAGATAGTTGGCAATCGTTGTTAATCACAAATCAAGGTAATAGCCAAGTAAAGGATAATAAAACTGATCTTCTTGTTCAACAATATGAACAATTTACTATCCTTGAAGAAGAATATATTGATAGCGGTTTTGCTAGATTTAACACTATTATTACTAGTCTTAAAGCTCTTGATGAAGGTTTCTCTAGCAAGAACTATGTTAGGAAGTTTCTTAGGGCTCTACATCCTAAATGGAGAGCAAAGGTTATGAAGATTGAAGAAGCGAAAGATCTATCATCACTAGCTCTAAACGAGCTTATCGGTAATCTAAAAGTACTTGAATTAGTCATGGAAAAAGATTCAGAAATTTACAAAGGCAAGAAGGAAAGGGTTAATTCCATTGCCTTGAAAGCTAAGAAAGAGTCTAGTGATGATGAAACTTCGACATCCGGAAGCGATGACGAAGAATATGCTATGGCCGTAAGGAACTTTAAAAAGTTCTTTAGAAGAAAGGGTAAATTTGTTAGGCAACCAAGAGAAGAAAAGAAATCATTCCGACAAAGAGATGAGAAGAAAGGAAAGAGTGACCGCAAATGTTTTAGATGTGGTGATCCAAATCATCTCATTGGCGATTGTCCAAAGCCATCTTACAACAAAGATAAAAACGCCTTTATTGGAGGTTCTTGGAGCGATAGAGAGAATGACGTCGAAGACAAAACCAATAACGAAACTTGTCTCATGGCTCAATCGTCTAATGAGGTAACTCTTAACTCTTCTTGATATAGTGATAATGCATCTTCTCTTGATAATGATAATATGCAAATTGAATACGATAGCGTATGTGAAATTAGATTAAAAATCATTAATAAGAATTTAATAGTTTGTTGAGAAAAATCATTATATGACGTATGTTATTGTCTATTATGAGGAAACACCGAGCCTGACTCTAAGCTCCGAACCATGTAACATCTACAAGAGAAATGCCCACAACAAACGCTACCACACAGTACTAAAAGTATCTGTAATATCGAACACATACGCTACCACACCATAACAATATTCGACAGCACACCTACTCCGTGCACATCTACTACCCGTACTCATTCGCATCCACCATACACTCCTCCTGAGTCGTAAGTCAAACTGTGATGCGCTCACTAAATCCGGGAAAAAACGCCAAACTTAAAGAAACTCAAGTTAAATTTGTTAAATTTGATAAAAGTGCTAATACCTTAGAGAAATGTTAGATACTCAAAAGTCATCTAGTTGTAAAATAGGTCTAAGATTTGATAATATTAAAGCATCAACTAGCGGAACTAAAATTATGAGTTTTGTTAGATCGTTCGCTGAAAACGCGACGGACGGATCCACCATTAAAGGGCACGGATCCACCATACCTGGATCCATGAGTCGCAATGACGACCAAAAAGGGACATAACACGTTTTCAGTCCACCCTTGTCCTCTAGATCGGATTTTATTATTACTAGGAAGAAACTAATACATAATAGCATTGATGTGTCAAAGAAACCGTCTTTAAAACCATCACTAAAAAGCGATATAGGTTATGTCAAAACCGAGTGTAGATCAAAAACACCTCCACCTAGGAGAAACATTTTTCTCAACCAATATACAACACACCTTAATCTAGGAGAAACTCTAGACAACCAATTCATTAAAACTTCTATCCTATGAATTGGAACAACCAACAAAATCGAGGTTTGTACATATGGGAAATTGTATCCCATTTCAATATCTCAATCAACTGCAACAAATGCAAGGGATGTACAACACTAACATTTTTGGACCTATGAGATATTGGGGACCAAATACTTGAATTTGTTTTTGTTGAAATAGGTATGCTTGAGAACATGCTTGGAACCGGATTAGTGGATCAAAGATAGTGATTGCTCCAAACATATGACTGGTAACAAGAGTTTATTCTCTACCTACAAAGCATACGATGGTGGTAACATTGTTTTTGGAAGTAACTTAAAGGAAAGGATCAGAGGAAAAGGTTCATCTCTAATGACTCTTCACAATATCTACTGTAGAACACGTTTGATAACTTAGCCTTTAACTTACTTAGGTTGTTGGTCAATTTGTAAGACAATAAGTGGTCCATAGGAAATGGGAATTAGGAAAAAATGATCTATACAATTATGAAAATTAGGAAATAAGTCTCAAGAAAAATTATGTCTTGCCACGGTAGTAGATAATTCTACCTTATGGCATAGAAGACTTGGTCACGCAAATATGCGTTTAATCCAAAAATTTTCATCCAAAGAAATGGTTAGGAATTTACCTAAACTAAAATATGATAAACATTTTTGCAATGCTTGCAAAATTAGAAAACAAGCTCATGCAAGTCATAAAGCTAAAAACTTAGTATCTACTAATAGATGTTTAAAACTTTTGCATATGGACTTATTTGGTCCATCTACTATTAAAAGTTACTGGGGTAACTTATATACTTTGGTTATAGTAGATGATTATTCAAGATATACTTGGACAAAAAATTTAAAAACCAAAAGTGAAGCTTGTAAGAGATTTGAAGTATTAAGTAAGAAAATACAAAATCAACTAGGATGTTCTATAGTTGCTATTAGAATGGATCATGGTCGGGAATTTGATAACGAAGTACAATTTGGAGCTTTTTGTGATGCACAAGGCATTAATCACAATTTCTCGCCTCCTCGTACTCCACAATCAAATGGGGTAGTTGAAAGAAAGAATTGCACATTACAAGAGATGTCTAGGACTATGCTAAATGAACAATCCATTCCTCAAAAGTTTTGGTGCAACGCCGTTGACACTTTAACTTACATTCTTAATAGAATATTAATCCGACCAATTCTAGGAAAAACCCTTTATGAAATATATAGAGGTAGGAAACCTTCTTTAGAATATTTCAAAGTATTTGGAAGCAAGTGCTTCATATTAAATACTAAAGATTATTTAACCAAGTTTGACCCAAAGTCATACAAAGGTGTTTTTCTAGGATATTCTCAAAATAGCAAAGCTTACATTATTTTAAATAAGCACACCATGAAAGTCAAAGAATCACTCAACGTGACATTCGATGAAAGTACTCCTCCCACCAAGTTGTCACCATTGGTTGATGATGATGTTGGTAAAGAAGAAGCTATTGAAAATAATATTAAAGTAGTAAATAATAATAACAATGAAGATGAGTCCATAGAAGTAGACGATGTCGTTAACATTAAAGAGTCTAAAAATCACCCATTAGGACAAGTCATAGGAAGTCTTAATCAAAGAACATTAAGATCACAAGCCTAAAATTAAAGTAATTTCTTTTGTTTCATCTCAATCATAAAACCTAAGAATGTCAATGAGGCCTTAGGAGATGAAAGTTGGTTGTAGCCATGCAAGAGGAGCTAAACCAATTTATAGCTAATGCTGTTTGGGATTTAGTGCCTCTACCTAAGAATCAATCAATTATTAGAACAAAATAGGTATATAGGAATAAGTTAGATAAAAATGGTGTTGTGTCGAGGAATAAGGCTAGATTAGTAGCACAGGGTACAATCAATAAGAAGGTATATATTATGATGAAACATACGCACTGGTAGCTAGATTAGAGTCTATTCGAATACTTTTTGCCATTGCTTGTGCAAATGATTTTAAATTATATTAAATGGATAAAAAGTGCTTTTCTAAATGGATTTATAAATGAAGAGGTTTACATTTTTCAACCTTCTAGCTTTATTGATTTTGAAAAACCAAATTATGTTTATAAACTCAAAAAGGCTTTGTACGGTCTTAAGCAAGTTCCTAAGGCTTGGTATGATAGACTAAAAGCATTTTTACTATAACACGAGTATTCCATGGGAATGGTTGACAATACTCGTTTCACAAAAAAATTTAAATCACATCTCATCATCGTTCAAATATATGTCGATGACATTATATTTGGATCCACGTGTCAAAACATGTGTGATGATTTTGCAAAAATCAAGCACGAAAAGTTTGAAATAAGTATAATGGGCGAGTTAAACTTCTTCTTGGGTATTTAAATAAAACAAATAGAAGACGGGATATTTTTCAATCAATCCAAATACATCAAGGAGATGTTAAAGAAGTTCGGGTTGGAAAATTCCAAACCAACCAAGACGCCGATGTCGACGAAGATCAAGCTCACTAAGGATGACGAAGCCGACTCCGTGGATAGCACTAAATATCAAGGTATGATTGGTAGTTTACTTTATTTAACTGCAAGTAGGCCTGATATTATGTTTAGTGTTTGCTTATGTGCGCGTTTTTTAAAGAATCCTAAAACTACCCACTTAGAAGCCGTTAAGCGTAAATTAAGATATATTAGGTGTACTACCCACTTAGGATTATGGTATCTGAAAGGAACTAGCATAGAAACTATAGTTTACGCTGACTCTGACCACGCGAGCGACTATGTTGATCGAAAGAGCACTAGTGGCATTTGTACGTTCATGGGATGTTGTCTAGCATCTTGGTTCTCTAAGAAACAAACGGCCCTTGCTATCTCCACGACCAAAGCCGAATATGTTTTTGCCGAAAAGGATCTTTGTTCGTGTCACAAGCCTATGGAATGAAATAAGCTCTTCATCAACTACGACGTTATGAGCTCGACAACTATTCCGTATCATGTGCGACAATAAAGGCTTTTCGTCATTGGCCTTACGTAAAAAAGCCCATCCAACACTCTAGGACTAAACATATAGAAATACGTCATCACTTCCTTCGCGACAACGTCCAAAAGGGCAACATTTCTATCGAGAAAGTTGCATCCGAAGATAACTTAGCCGATATATTAACTAAGCCCTTAAAACATGAAATATTTAATTATTTGATATTAGGACTAGAAATGATGGAACTAACATGGATCGAGATCTCCATCCTCCCCAAAAATAATCATAAGCAGAAATCTTAATGAAGAAATTAACATTATTCAAAAGATGTTATTTTCTCATTACACACTTCCAATTACATTTCGAAATCGTGAACATTAATCGAGATTGGAATTTGGACCTAAAAAAAAAAATTTTTTATTACGAAAATATCAATAAAATGACCTAGATATTTCCAAGTCTACTGTCCACTTCTTTAGAGGTCGCTACATCGAAATTACAAAACGATTCAAAACAAAAGATACTCATCAAATTACAACTACACTGTGTGACGATGTTTTATTACGTCTAAGTGTTCATAATGTTTGTGTTATTAGCAATGGTCAAAAATATGCTAAAAGGTAACACACTCCTAGTAGGATTGACATTGTTGAAGTTCCATCGAGAAATTTTCAATCACTTCCACGTTATGCTCAAAACTTGGATGTCGAATCCGAAATTCAATTCACTTACTCCTTTATTAAAATCTATAAGATACTCTATTGCAAAAAAAAAAATATTCACCTCCCAATTTGGCTTCTAAAATCTACTTGTCTGTTTTTTGGAGACCTCACAGATCAACGGATCCACCATAGGAGATCATGTTGCCCTATTTTGGTAGATCTGTGTGATAGAAAGAGCGAGTACATATCAAATTTTAAACAATTAGGACCACATAATATTTTATCCAAACACTCCCAAAGAACGAAAATAATAAACCCTAATCCTAAATAACCCAAAATCGGCAATTGGAAGCATAAAACACAAAGATCAACAATGAATCATCAACACTAAACAAGAATTGTAAGTGATTTCATCTTATTTTCTTCTTGATTCTGAGTCCGGCTTCAATTTTACACTAAATAAAATAATTTGGGGGTTTTGATTTTTCACATGATTTATGCACAATTTAGACTAGATTATAGTAATGTATAACTATTTTGCTTCCTATAGATAGTAGGATTGCATAATTGACTAGGTTAGTAAAAATCAAATTTCGACAAAACCCTAAATTATGTCTTTTAAACAAAATTCTCACGTCTAGGTGTTTTCAAAACCAGTATTGGTTAACTTCATTGTTAATACAACGTAAAAACATTTTTATCATGCATCTGATCTCATGAATGTTCATACGAAGTGCACAAGTAATGTGCATTGTCGTTCCATTCGACTAGAGCAATATTAAACTTAGGAGTGCGTTAAGGTTTACTTAATAGTATTATTATTTTTATTTTTGGTCGAGTCAAGCAAACTGCACCTTTACATTGTTTTCCTATAGACACACACTTAGGTGATCATGAATACATGTCGTTTCGATAATTGAGTCGTATAAATTCCTTTTTATAGGTGAAATCATGTCACTATCAAATCAAGAAGACTACAAATGTACTAAAGTATATAAACCCCAAATTCACCGCTTAAAACATATGGGTGATTACATTAGGGAATCTTACCGTATTCTAGAGGACCGTCTCTTCCATGAAGGAAGATTCATTACTCCATCCTTTATTGAACAAAACAATATGCTACCTCCTTTTCAAGCAATAGGCTTGAATCCTTTCTAACACTTGATGAACCTATATGTCCACATTTTGTAATTGAATTTTACCACTACCTTGAAGTCAAAAGAAGTGGGGATGACTATCCCTACTTTAAATTCAAGCTTCGTACCTACATTTTTCAACTAAGCCTCTCCATACTCTCACAGATTTTTAACACTCCATCCGGAAGCTCTATCTTTTACACCCATGAGTAGTCTTTAAACTCTCTCGACATTCACTTCAATAACCGCTTCTTTAGTCCTGAACCTGAGCTTGTCAGGCAAGCTATCAATATTCCAAGAACTACCAATCTTAAACTTTAAAGAGATCCGAATACACTTTTTCATGATGACCTTCGTCCAAAGGTAAAAGGGTATGAACTCTTCATACGAGAGAATGTGTTTAGTGTTCTAGGTAATAAGGATCATTTCAATAGACTTGCACCGCATACATGCTCTACTACCTAAAATAAAGAAGAAATTTAATCTCATTGCCATGATTCTTCTTCGAATAGAGGACTTCAAGAAAAGACTCTAAGAAGTTCCTTCCCCTATGCAACCCATGAGGGATTTCTATGGTTGTTATAATTGGATGGTCATGGTCTTCAATGTTTAATTTGTAATGCGTAAGCTGCCTATTCTCAATTTCTAGCCAATGAAGGCATCATTCTAATATATTGCACTGGCAAAATGATCAAAACTGAAGTAGTTAAACCGATCCTTGCATAGGATCCAATTGTCTGTCTTTGAAGAGTAAACTTAAGTATCAATGTTAGAAGATGTACGTCTAGCTTGCACCACTTTGTAGTCAAATGATTTTCTAGGATCAAAGGTCATTCTCAATACAACACTTCTATAAAAACGTAAATCACCATACTAGTTTTCTGGTTGCGAAAGCCTTTTAATCAGATTAGTGGATGGATTATATATGTAATCAAAACCAGGCCACGCCAAACTACTACACATAAGCAAACCATTACAAGACTGCAAGATCCTAAGATTATCAACTTCCTTAGCGGATCCAAGAGTGAAGGATATATCCTTAGTGGATTTTCTTGACTCGAGTTTGGAATCTAGCGACACAAAATCACATTCAAATAAAGATCTAAGGTGATTAACAAAAAGACCAGTAGGAGGATCAAGGTTAGGGATTTTTCCGCGGTTAAGGTGAAAACAAGGGATGTGAGAATTCTTAGCTATTGTTTTGATACAGTTGTAAAGAGATGAATACATAGAATATGTTATCCGATTAATATTTCAGTCAATTGGTCATCGTTTGTAAGGACTGCTTGTGGTTGTGCAGAGTTTTCTCGAGCATGTGTGTTGTGATTTTTTGACATCATCTCTGATACGTAGTGATTTTTGAAGATGTTGCTAAAATTGTTAAATTGGAATAGAAATAGTGAGTTAATGCATATTGGGAATACACAAAATCGGTTGGAAAAAAATCATTTATTGATGGTAGAGAATCTGAGACAACATTAAATATGGAATACAAGAGGAGAAGCTAAGACCAAATTGGCAGGGACAAAATTTGCAATAAAAGTATTTTTCTAGTAAGGTAAATTTTAAAGTCAAATACCACTCATCACTTACCTAAGTCAAACTCTAACAAATAAACTATCACCGTTGTCCTTATCCTTAAAAGACTGTGACAGTATGCCATTTCCAAACACACCCTAAATTGCTTAAGATAGTTTGACTTGTAGTATTCAAACTGGTATTATTTTGGACACCACCCAAATTGACTTGTAAAAGTCAAACTTATCAAAAATATTACTTCAACATTTAAAACGATACAATGCTGAATAAAGTTTCACTATAGTAGTTCAACTTGAAATGTACTTCACAAGTAAGTTATGGAAGATCATAAGTACTTATTGACATTCAAGCAACATTATTAAAGTGGACATAAGATGCATTAGCAAAATATTAGATGTTTAAACATAAACTGTTTGATCAACTACCATTGAATGTATGATCAAACAACATAAAAGGTAACAAATTCATTGTTTTTCAATTACTACATCAATCTATGTTAAACAAAAATAAACATGTCACTTTTTACAATGTCTCTCTGTTAACTTGAACGGCAACATTTCCTCATGTTCAAACCTTCCATTTCCATTTCTGTCTTGATCTACAACTATTGTATTTTTTGGTTTTCTTATTCTAAAGGTTTTGTTAACAATACAAGTCCATGTATGAGCTGTTGCAAGGCTGAGTATACAATTCCTTATTGGAACTAGGCTTTTAGCAGGAAATAGTTTAGTTTGAACATTTTGGGTTACAGCTTTATGAGTTGTAACCTTTTTTTAGCTTGGAGGTGAAACCTTTTGATTTAGCTGCAAATTTAATTTTTGCAATGCTTTCATCTGTTGTATCATCATACAACTTAAGCAACTCTTTTGTTGGGCCTTTCCTAGCAGTTGTTTTTGGTTTCTTTGTTAAATCATCATAATAAGTTTCATCACTACTAGGACCATCAGAACTTGTATCAGACTGAATGATAATGAGTTCTGTATATAAACAATATTTGGTTAACAACCTATTTGTAACTAAAGGTACTGCTAATATTGTAACTAAAGGTTCACTTTTGGGGGCGATAAAGGAACAATTACTTCTACTTCATCAACAAATCAAGATATTCATTCCACAAGATACATCAAAATAAATGTTACATTTTTTCGGTTTGTTTTCCTTTCTTTAAAGCATCTTCTTATTTTTTAGACATGCAAATACCTTTTCTAGATTCGATACCTGTTTTCTAGGTTATCCATCGTGGCGTTTGTTAATAAAAATATTCGAGTAAAAACGATATTTATATTTAATGATCTTCATGTTTTGATAATAACAAATATAATGTCATACTACGTAAAAGTTTACGTAAACAAATTATTTAGTCGTAAGTTTACTTGACGACGTCAAATCACTTAAGGTATGAATATGACATTATTAAACGTAGTTAATGATCAAAGAAAAATATTTTCTATTGCATTTAAACTTAATCATTTGCATAAACCTTTTCTAATAAAATGATTTCAAGTAAACACATGATTAACTATAAGCTAGTTATATTAATCAATAAGACAAAATAAGATTAACCATAAGTGGAAATAATCTTTCCAAATCTTCCCAAATCTAGAAAATCTTTCCTTATTTATGTTAAAAAATATTTTCCTTCTAGAAGAATTTAATAAATATGATTTTTAAGTACATAAGAATATTTTGTTAAGATTTGGGGTTAATTACAAAAAGACAAAATCTGTCCCAGCTGCAACCCACAGATCCAGCAAAAACCAAAGACGGATCCAGGTGATGGTGGATCTGTGGTTTCGTGCGTCCAGCTATTAGGACCAGCTTTTGAATTTCAAATGTTGGCTATAAATACTAACCTCATGTCTTTATTTTAGACAACTCTTTCCAATATTTTTCATTCTAGATAGTTCATTTTCATACATTCTTTGATTATTATACTTGTTTTATAATCCGTTACAAGTGATCATTTCATTTCACTCTTTAGTGAAGAACACTACGAAGACGTGAAGCTTCAAGTGTTATTAGTCTAGTTGTGTCATCACGGTTGTTATAATCATTTATCTTGTATCTCTTGTGTTGTGTGTTGTGTGTATCATATGTGTATGATAGGTTAGTATTTTAGGCCATAAAATATGTAGTGTGTTAGATTGGTTCTATCTCGAAGTAGAACTCGATATTTAGCTTAGTACCAGAAAAAGTATAAGCGACGTGTAAGGTTTTATCCATGTAAAGGGAGCTTGTTGACATAGTGAAGAAAACTCTCAAGTTGGGTATACTTGGGGAGTGGAGTAGGGCGAAGAGGAGCTTCGTATCCAAACCATTATAAATCATTATGTCATCGGTTTGATCTTTCCTATCTTTACTTATTTATATTCTGCATTTACCTATTGATTTATTACATCGCTATCATATACACATGTGTATATCTTTTGAATTCATATAAGTAAACAATCTAAGTATTATTTTCAAAAACGGAAAAACTATTTCAACCTCCCCCCTTCTAATTTTCCACAATTGGTATCAGAGCCAGGTTACCTAAGATCTTTAACCTATATTGTACATTAAAGCTTGAATCGATCTATGGATTCCGATAAATATCTAGAAAGGCAATCTATGCAAAGACCACTACTTTTCGAAAGCGATTGTTGTATATATTGGAAAAATAGATTTAAAACTTATGTGAAAGCAAAAGATTAAGATCTTTGGCATATTATCATGAATGATGATTTTACACCGGTTGCTCGAAATAAAGTCACCCAAGTTTTAGAGGTTGTTTCTTTTGAAGAATAATCCGATGAGCTTAAAAAAAAACTTGCTAAAAATAATGAAGCTAAAATGGTTCTTTATAACGCTTTACCTAAAAAGGAATATGAAAGAATTTTTATGTGTAAAACGGCTAAAGATATTTGGCAATCATTGTTAATCACACATCAAGGTAATAGCCAAGTAAAGGATAATAAAATTGATCTTCTTGTTCAACAATATGAACAATTTACTATCCTTGAAGAAGAATATATTGATAGCGGTTTTGCTAGATTTAACACTATTATTACTAGTCTTAAAGCTCTTGATGAAGGTTTCTCTAGCAAGAACTATGTTAGGAAGTTTCTTAGGGCTCTACATCCTAAATGGAGAGCAAAGGTTATGACGATTGAAGAAGCGAAAGATCTATCATCACTAGCTCTAAACGAGCTTATCGGTAATCTAAAAGTACTTGAATTAGTCATGGAAAAAGATTCAGAAATTTACAAAGGCAAGAAGGAAAGGGTTAATTCCATTGCCTTGAAAGCTAAGAAAGAGTCTAGTGATGATGAAACTTCGACATCCGAAAGAAATGACGAAGAATATGTTATGGCCGTAAGGAACTTTAAAAAGCTCTTTAGTAGAAAGGGTAAATTTGTTAGGCAACCACGTGAAAAAAGTAAGTCATTCCGGCAAAGGGATGATAAGAAAATCAAGAGTTATAGGAAATGCTTTAGTTTCGGTGATCTGAATCATCTCATTGGCGATTGTCCAAAGCCTCTACGAAACAAAGATCAAAAGGCGTTTGTTGGAGGTTGTTGGAGTGATAGCGATAATGAAGTCGATGACAAAACCAACGATGAAACGTGTCTCATGGCTCAATCGTCAAATAAGGTAACTCTTGACTCTTCTCATTATAGTGACTGTGCATCTTTTTTTGATGACGATAGTATGCAAATTGAATATAACAACTTATGTGAAATTAGCTTAAAAATCATCAACAAAAATAAAATTTTAAAAACTAAAATAGAGCTTTTAGAAAAAGAAATTTTAAAGTTAAATGAGAAAATTAAGAAACTTAAGAGAAATAAAGAGGTTGACATTGGTTGCGAGTCATGTCAACAACTTCGTCTGGAAAACGCCAAACTTAAGGAAAATAAAATTAAATTTGTTAAGTTTGATAAAAACCCATAATTCACTAAGAGAAATGTTGAATATTCAAAAGTTACCTAGTTGTAAAATAGGTTTAGGATTTGATAATAGTAAAGCGTCAACAAGCGGAACAAAACCTACAAGTTTTGTTGGGTCGACTACTGAGGTGGCAGGTGACGGATCCACCATAAAGACAAACGAATCCACCATACCTGGATCCGTGGATCCGTCGACCAGCCTAAAAGTGGCAGAACGTGTTTTTAGCCCACCTATGTCTTCGCGATCAGATTTTGTTATTACTAGAAAGAAACTAATATATAACAAGATTATAGAGTCAAAGAAATCGCTTCTAAAACCATCTCTTAAGAGTGGTTTAGGTTATTTTAAAACCGAGTCTAGGTCTAAAACACCTCCACCTAGAAGAAATAGTTCTTCTCAACAAAGATACAACACACCTCAACCTAGAAGAAACTCTAGCGGACCAATTTACCAAAATCATTATCCTATGAACTGGAATAACAATCAAAATCAAGGTTTTGTACATTTGGGAAATTGCATCCCATTCCAATATCCCAATCAATTGCAACAAATGCAAGGGATGTACAACACTAACATTTTTAGACCCATGAGATATTGGGGACCAAGCGCTTGAGTTTATTTTTGCTTAATTTGGTATGCATGAGAACATGTTTGGAGCCGGATGAATGGATTAAAGATAGCGGTTGCTCCAAACACATGATGGGAAACAAAATCCTATTCTCAACCTACAAAGCATACGATGGAGGTAATGTTGTTTTTGGAAGTAACTTAAAAGGAAAGATTATTGGCAAAGGTACGATTTTTAATGAGTCTCTTACTATATTAAACATAGAACACGTAGATAACTTAGCTTTTAATTTACTTAGTGTCGGTCAAATTTGTGACAATAAGTGTAAGGTCTTATTCACGGAAGATGGTAGTGAAATAATAAAAGATGATAAATTCATAGGAAATGGGATTAGGAAAAACGGTCTACATGTCATGAAATTAGGAAATAAGTCTCAAGACAAATTATGTCTTGCCACGGTTGTAGATAATTCTACCTTATGGCATAGAAGACTTGGTCACGCAAATAGGCGTTTAATCCAATCTTTGTCATCCAAAGAATAAGTTAGGAATTTACCTAAGCTAAAATATGATAAATATTTTTGCGATGCTTGCAAAATTAGAAAACAAGCTCATGCAAGTCATAAAGCTAAAAACATGGTTTCTACTAATAGATGTTTAGAACTTTTGCATATGAACTTATTTGGTCCATCCGTTATTAAGAGTTACGACGGTAACTTATATACTTTAGTAATAGTAGATGATTATTCAAGATATACTTGGATAAAAATTTTGAAAACCAACTAGGATAATCTATAGTTGCTATTAGAACGGATCATGGTCGAGAATTTGATAACAAAGTACAATTTAGATCTTTTTGTGATGCACAAGGCATTACTCATAATTTTTTGGCTCCTCATACTCCATAATTAAATGGGGTAGTTGTAAGAAATAATCATACATTACAAGAGATGTCTATGACTATGTTAAATGAACAGTCCATACCTCAAAAGTTTTGGTGCAACGTCGTTGACACTTCAACTTACATTCTTAATAGAATATTAATCTGACCAATTCTTAGAAAAATCCCTTGTGAAATATATAGAGGTAGGAAACATTCTTTAAAATATTTCAAAGTATTTGGAAGCAAGTGTTTTATATTAAATACTAAATATTATTTAACCAAATTTGACCCAACTTCATACGAAGGTGTTTTTCTAGGATATTATCAAAATAGCAAAGCTTACATTATTTAAATAAGCACACCATGAAAGTCTAAGAATCACTCAACGTGACATTCGATGAAAGTCCTCCTCTGACCAAATTATCACCGTAGGTTGATGATGATGTTGGTGAAGAAGAAGCTAATGAAAATAATATTAAAGTAATAAATATTAATAACATTGAAGATGAGTCGGTAGAAGTTGATGATGTCGTTAACATTAAAGAGTCTAAAAATCACCCATTAGGACAAGCCATAGGAAATCTTAATCAAAGAACATTAAGATAACAAGCCCAAAATCAAAGTAATTTCTTTTGTTTCATCTCGACCATAGAACCTAAAAATGTCAATGAGGCATTAGGAGATGAAAGTTAGGTTGTAGCTATGCAAGAGGAGCTAAACCAATTTATAGCTAACGATGTTTGGGATTTAGTGCCTCTACCTAAGAATCAATCGGTTATTGAAACAATATGGGTATATAATAATAAGTTAGATGAAAATGGTATTATGTCTAGGGATAAAGCTAGATTAGTAGCACAAGGATATAATCAACAAGAAGGTATATATTATGATGAAACATGCGCACCGGTAGCTAGATTATAGTCTATTCGAATACTTCTAGCTATTGCTTGTGCAAATGATTTTAAATTATATCAAATGGACGTAAAAAAATGCTTTTCTAAATGGTTTTATAAACGAAGAGGTTTGCGTTGCTCAACCTCTGGGTTTTATTGATTTTGAAAAACCAAATTATGTTTATAAACTCAAAAAGGTTTTGTATGGTCTTAAGCAAGCTCCTAAGGCTTGGTATGATAGACTAAAAACATTTTTACTAAAACATAAGTATTCCATGGGAATGGTTGACAATACTCTTTTTACAAAGGAATTTAAATCACATCTCATCATTGTTTAAATATATGTCGATGACATTATATTTTGATCCACGTGTCAAAACTTGTGTGATGATTTTGCAAAAATCATGCACGACAAGTTTGAAATGAGTATGATGGGGGAGTTGAACTTCTTCTTGGGTATTCAAATAAAACAAATGGAAGACGAGATATTTTTTAATCAATTCAAGTACATCAAGGGTATTTAAGTAAGCAAGCTCCTAAGGCTTGGTACGATAGACTAAAATCATTTTTACTAAAACATGAGTATTCCATGGGAATGGTTGACAATACTTTTTTCACAAAGAAATTTAAATCACATCTCATCATTGTTCAAATATATATCGATGACATTATATTTGGATCCACGTGCCAAAACTTATGTGATGATTTTGCAAAAATCATGCACGACGAGTTTGAAATGAGTATGATGGGGGAGTTGAACTTCTTCTTGGGGATTCAAATAAAACAAATGGAAGACGGGATATTTTTCAATCAATTCAAGTACATCAAGGAGATGTTAAAGAAGTTCAGGTTGGAAGATTCCAAATAAACCAAGATGCCGATGTTGACGAAGATCAAACTCACCAAGTATGACAAAGCTGACTCCGTGGATAGCACTAAATATTGAGGTATGATTGGTAGTTTATTTTATTTAATTGCAAGTAAGCCTGATATTATGTTTAGTGTTTCCTTATGTGCGTGTTTTCAAAAGAATCCTAAAACTACCCACTTAGAAGCTGTTAAGCATATATTTAGATATATTAGGGGTACTACCCACTTAGAATTATGGTATCCGAAAAGAACCAGTATAGAAACTATAGTTTACGCCGACTCCGACCAGGTGGGTGACTACGTTGATCGAAAGAGCACTAGTGGCGTTTGCACGTTCATAGGATGTTGTCTAACATCTTGGTTCTTTAAGAAACAAAATGCCCTTGCTATCTCCACGACCGAAGCCGAATATGTTTTCTCTGGAAAGGCGTTTCAACAAGCACTATAGATGAAACAAGCTCTCATCGACTACGACATAGGACTCGATGATGTTCTAAACATGTGCGACAATAAAGGCGTCATCGACTTAAGTAAAAACCCCGTCCAACACTCTAGGACTAAACATATAGAAATATGTCACCACTTCCTTCGCGACAACGTCCAAAAGGGCAACATTTCTATCGAGAAAGTTGCATCCGAAGATAACTTAGCCGATATATTAACTAAGCCCTTAAAACGCGAAATATTTAATTATTTAAGATTAGGACTAGGAATGATGGAGCTCATCATGGATAGTCATCCTCCATCCGCTCAAAAATAATCATAAGCAGAAATCTAATGAAGAAATTAATAATTATTTAAAAGATGTTAATTCTCATTACACGTTCCAATTACAAATTTTGAATCCTGAACATAATCGAGATTAGAATTTTACTAGATTACGAAAATATTAATAAAATGACCATAGATATTTTCCAAGTCTACACGTACACCCTTTAGAGGTCACTACATGAAATTATGAAATCGATTAAAAAGACGAAAAGAATAATCATAAAATTACAAATCACACTTGTGTTGATGATGTTTTATTACGTCTAAGTGTTCATAATGTTTTTGGCAATCACTTCCACGATATGCTTTTAACTTGGATGTCGAATCTGAAAATTCAATCACATACTCCTTATAACATATATAAGATATTCCAATTGCCAAAAATAAAATATCACCTCTCAATTTGGCTAAAATCATACTATGTCTATTTTTGGAGACCTCACGGGTCTACGGATCCACCATAGGGAGATCCGCCCCCTATTTTGGTAGATCTGTGTATCAGAAACAACGGGTACTTATCAAATTTTAAACAATTAGGACCACATAATACTTTAAACAAACACCCATAATGAACGATACAAACAAACCCTAATCCAAAATCATCAAATTTCGGCAATTGGAAGTATAAAACACAAAGATCAACAACAAATCTTCAACACTAAACAAATATTGTAAGTGATTTCATCCTATTTTCTCTTGATTCTGAGTCTAGGGCTTCGATTTTGCTCTAAACCAAATAATTTGGGGGTTTTGATTTTTCACATGATTTATGCACAATTTAGACTAGATTGTAGTAATGTATAACTATTTTGCTTCCCGTAGATAGTAGGATTGCATAATTGACTAGGTTAGTAAACATTAAATTTTGGCAAAACCCCAAATTATGTTTTTCAAACAAAATTCTCACGTATAGGTTTTTTCAAAACCAATGTTGGTTAACTTCATTGTTAATACAACGTAAAAACGTTTTCATCATGCATTTCATCTCACGAATGTTCATACGAAGTGCACAAGTAATGTGCATCGTCGTTCCATTCGACTAGAGCAATATTAAACTTAGGAGTGCGTTAAGGTTTGCTTAATACTATTATTATTTTTATTTTTGTTCAAGTCAAGCAAACTGCACATCCACATTGTTTTCATATAGATACACACTTAGGTAATCATGAATACATGTCGTTTCAATAATTGAGTCGTCTAAATTCCTTTTATAGGTGAAATCATGCCATTAACAAATCAAGAGGACTACAAATGTACTAAAGTGTATAAACCCCGAATTCACCGATCAAAACATATGGATGATGACATTAGGGAATCTTACCGTACTCTAGAGGACCGTCTCTTCCATGAAGGAAGATTCATTACTTCATCCTTTATTGAACAAAACAATATGCTACCTCCTTTTTAAGCAATAGGCCATGAATCCTTTCTAACACTTGATGAACCTATCTGTCACAGTTTTGTGACTGAATTTTACCACTCCCTTGAAGTCAAAAGAAGTGGGGACGACTATCCCTACATTGAATTCAAGCTTGGTACCTTCACTTTTCAACTAAGCCTCTCCATACTCTCAATTATTTTTAATACTCCATCTAGAGGCTCTATCTTTTACACCCATGAGTGGTCTTTAAACTCTCTTGACACTCACTTAAATAACCGATTCTTTAGTCCTGAACCTGAGCTTGTCAAATAAGCTATCACCATTCCAAGAACTACCAATCGTAAACTTCAAAGAGATCTGAATACACTCTTTCATGATGACCTTCGTCCGAAGGTAAAAGGGTGGGAAATCTTCATTCGAGAGCATATGTTTAGTGTTCTAGGTAATAGGGATCATGTCAATGCATGCACCGCGTACATGCTCTACTACCTCAAAATAAAGAAGAAATTTAATCTCACTACCATTATTCTTCTTCGAATGGAGGACTTCAAGAAAAATAGCTATGGTCCCATGCCTTATGATATGCTCTTTGAAAGACTCTTCAAACACATCCTCCAATCCAACCCTCAATCCATTGTTCCATTTGGTAGTTTCACGTATCATGAACGTGTAATGAATCCCTTAGATATTTCAAGGAAAACTATCAAAGACAAAGGAAAAAGAGTGGATCCTCCCTCATCCTCTTCGTCCTCTTCATCATTTGATGAAAATGAAGAACCATCATTCTTGGAATTCTATAAGAAACTATCTGATAATGAGGACTTAACCGATGAACAAAAGGAGAAGAGAGGGATGTTTAAGTGCTTGAACCGCTACTGTGACACCATCACCAAGTACTTGAAGAAACAAAAATGATTGAATGAATGCATGTTTTAGTTTTCTATGCTTGTTTGCTACTAATTTATGACTGTCATATTAGGATGATAACTTGCTGGATTATTGTATTATGTATGTTGACTTGTCTATGTTCAAGGTATGAATTATGATGTTTGCATGCTATTTGGTTTGAGTTTTGGCTGCAAAAATAGACTTTGGTCATATTTCAGGGTACCACAGATCCATCTATGGGAGATCCATCCGTTGTTATGGTAGATCCGTGGGTCACCAGGCTAAGTGCCAAAATTCGAATTTTCTTGATTTTTAACTTTTTCTACTTTATCTTATAATCATGCTATATGATCTTATGTAAGATTTTAAACATTAGGATATATCATGCCTTCCATATAATCCAAGAACCATTATACAAAACACTTCACCACTTCCACCATATATTCATCACCCTCAACCTCAAATTTCTTTACATTTCTTGCAACTTTCTCTCATACACCTCACTAGTTCATCACCATGACTAGTTCATCCAAAACAAATTCACCCAACTCCAAAAGAAAAACTGCAAGAATGAGTGTCAAGTCTTCTACATATGTAAACCTTGAATCCTCAAGTGAGGAACACCAAAATGAAAGAACACCATCTCCACCTCCAAGAAAGAAACCCCTTTCACCTCCAAATGCACCATCAAAATCCACATCTAGTATGAGCACCTATCAAACCTCATCATCATCTCCAAGTGAGTCATCAACACCAAATCATGTTGCTCCTCCATCTAAACTAAGATTTGTCATCCCAATGAAGCTTGAACCTCAAGAACTTCCACCATAAATTTTATTACCTCATGACCCATATGTGTCAACCGTGGATAATTGGCCATCGGGCCCTTTAAATCTTTCGCCACTACCACGTGTCTCACACCCTCCTCTCGGATTTTAAGCATCCGTTACCACCTCGTTTCTCAAATCCACCACCCAGATTTGAACATCCATAATCTCCAACTCCATTGTTTGTTAACATCAACAACAATGCACCTCAACTAGAAAACACTCTTACCATCAAATCTTAGTAATCAATATTTTCCCAATCCTTCAAACAACATCTTAGATTTCATACATCTAAATGATATGCCTCACCTTCACAATATGTTTTTTCAACGTTGTAGTACCACAAGGCATGAAATTTACATACTTCAAAACCGGGCCAACTATATGTTTTCCTACATCTGACACCACCTTGGATTTCATCCAACCCACCAAACTTTCTGCACTAACCACCTTTGTCACACCCCGAGATTTTCAAGTCAATATTTTAAACTTTTCCGAAAATTATTTTTTACTTTTATACGTTACGTTTGAATCTGCGGTTTACCGGGAAGTAAACCCGCGTAAATATGAAAAACGTCATCGGACGCGTTTCGGCATCGGATAAATTCATTAGTTTAGATATTATATGAGTTATTTTATCTTTTCTAAGTGTTTCGTAGTTTACGATCACTCTCAATATTTATTTTTACGCTTTAACGTTTAAATTGTATTTTTGGCGTTTTTGACCAAACGGAACCTCGGAAACTCAAAATCTTTTTGTGTAAACTTTAGTTATCATCCATCTCATATTGTTAAGCCAAAAATTTCGTTCATATCCCCCCTCCTTATATTAGACGCCTAAACCTAAACCAAATGCACCATGAATCTTGAAATTAAATACAAGAGCATCTTTTGAAATATTCATGCATGTGTGCATGAAAGTGACATATGAGGAAGTCATTCTCATGCACATATCCTTATCGAAGACTTGCACATGTGATCATTTGAACTTATGCACCACCCTTTGACTTGGAAATTCAAATTTGAGACATAATATGAACCATGGACCAAAATTTTGAACCACATGGTCCTTGTGGCCATGGTTCGGCCGAACCACACATACACACACTCTTGGTGTGTGTTGGTTGCTTACTTGATCAAGTAGTGACTCAAAACCCTAGCTCTTGGCCTATAAATACCAACACATATCAATACTTAGGGTTCCATTATCATTTTCAAGCCACCAACAAAATTTCTTCTCTTTTTCTCTCCTCTTGGCCACAACACATACACACACACACATATACTTTCCATAGTTTTGATTTCTATTAAGATCTAAGCATTCTAAGTTCATTTCTAAGGTTACCTAAGGTGTTTACAAGTATTGGTTCATTGATTTAAGAGTTTTATTCAAGATCTACAAATTAAGGTTTGATTATTATTTGGGGTTTTTCAAAATCTATTGATTTTGGGTATAGATCTTGTGTTGTTGCTTCTTGTTCTTCATTCTTGTAAGTATCTTGAATCTTTCTTTGTGGTTTTCTTACATTCTTCTTATATGTTCAAAGATCCATACATCCATATGTTGTGTTTTAATTTTTGAAAGATTTTAAAGACAAGATTTCATAAATAATGATACTACTTTATTTTACTAGTTAAATATTATGTTCTTGGTGAGATGAGAGTGGGATGAGAGTTGCAACAATAGAAATGATGGGATTAGGTTAGTTTTAAGTGTGGTTTCGTTGTGGTTTAGTTCTGAATGGAGATTAGGCTAGATTAAGCACTATTGTGAAGTTTGAGTGAATTTTGGTTGCGTTTTCGACAAAAGTGCTTGTTGTCCCAAATTTGTTTTGAGGTTTTGGTCGACCTAAAAATATGTTCATTAGACGTAAAAGTAGTTTTTGAAGAGCTCGTTTCGAGTAGATAGTTTTTCATATATCGCACATTAAAATTGGATTTAAAACGACCAAGTTATAGCCAAATGAAACTTGAAACATTTTTTGACAAAACTAAGTGAATAGTGTGCTGATGTGAATAGTAAAATGAGTTTTCGAACACTTTCGGATATTTTTGGACTTTCTAAACACTAGAAAAACATATAGTAACACATACCTATTGATTAGTATTATTTAAAGACGCCGTTAGCATATTTAGGGAAAAGCGATAAAGTTACTAAAAATAGTAAGTTTGCTAAGGATTTAGCGAAACGGACATTAAGTAATTAAGGCTAGTTAGTGCGTTTTGAATTATAGAAACTTAACAAATGTAGGGGACGGTATTAACGTCCTGAAACTAAAAACTTTCTTGGAAACTTTCTAAAAATAGTAATGTTTGGTCAAATGCAAAACTTAACGAAGAACTATATGATTTTATTTCGTCATGATTTGATAATTAAACTAAAGCAAACACACATGGATTTATTTTGGTGATGAACATATTGTGCAATTTTTGGCATACTTTTCGTGTTTCTAAGACGCGCTATTATTCTAGGTCGCGGCTAGATTTCTATACCATCTTTTACTTGCGTGATTATCATTTGCTCATTTTGCTAAAGTGAGTGCATAGCCCCATGTTTTACTACTTTTACTTTACTATTTTGGGGTGAGAAACATTGCTCGTTTTCAAACTATGGACACAGTTACTTTACGTTTCCTTTTCCTGATTACGTGTTGCCTAACTAGCGAATAGACCACTAATGCCTGGATTATCATGAACCGTCAATTGCTTAACCGACCGTACTGGTTAAGTAAGCGCGAATTTTATAAATAGATCTATTAGGAGTAATTATCCCTATCCGGGTAAGTAGCGCTTACTAGATTCAGAGGTCCCGAACAAACAGATATATACCATGTCGGAATGTCAATAGGTGATCTTGGTCAGATACCTTTAGGGCGTGGAATACTATTTGGCATATAAAATGCTTCCTTTTAAATTGAGCTTCGGTGTCATGAGCTTAGTGCAACAGTAAATACATTCTTTTTATGTGAAGTTGTATCTGTTATAATTGTCACGTGCGTACTGTGAACTTGTGGTCCACTTTTAATACTAAATTCAAACCTATGAATTCACTCAACTTTATGTTGACCGTTTTAGCATGTTTTTCTCAGGTGCTTAGCTGTGGATGTCTTTGCTTGCTATTTGGTGTCGCTATGCATTGGGCCGATTTTCAAGAAACGCTATTATCTACTGTTTAAACATCGTTGTTAATTTCTAAAACTTTTATTCGCTTTCGTATATTATCTTTAAACTTATGTCAAACTTTAACTATTTTAATTAATGCAACGATGTTGGATTTTCAAACGTACCCGTAGAGGTCGTTCTTTGTATCTTGTGTGATGTGTATTATGACGTCACGCCCCCGGACACGTATTTTCGACTAGGCCCCGTTTGGGGGTGTGACAGATTGGTATCAGAGCCAAGGTTATAGAGAACCAGGTAGTATATCTAGGTCTGGTCTATAACCAGTATGTGATCCTACGTGCCTTACCTGCTTACATATATATCTTATAATAATAGCGTTTAATATATAAGTATAAGTATGGAATATATATCATATTGCCATAATTACCTTATTCATCGTTTTGCCATTTCATATTTTTGCATCATACTTATTTCTTAGCATTGCTTGCACGTGCATGGTTTCATATAAAGAGGATTTATATAAACTTGTGCTTCTGCAGGTCATGGTTGCTCTTATTATTTCTATTTCATCTGATACATCTGAGGAGAGTGTAGATTCTTATGCCCCACGAGTGATTCTCTTTGGTGTTATTCCTGCTATTATCCTTGTTATCCCTGAGGTTCCTGTTGTTCTAGCTGACCCTATAGTTACACCGGAGGTGGGGACAGTTTCAATCCTCTCACCTGCCGGGGTACTTAATTTAGTGGATTATTCACCTTCTTCTGATTCTGATCCATCGGAGGATTCTTTACCTCTTGTACCAGATTTGCCGTCGGTTTCGCCCTTCTTATGTTCTGATGACACGGAGGCGAACGGTGAGTCCGAGCCTGCTGAGCAGAGACCCGTATCGTCATCTCATGATACTCTTGCACCATTATCAGAGTTTCCCCTTGCACCTGTTGTTGCCCCACCCGGGATTCATCGACGGCCAGCAATTCTTGTCCGACCCGGCGAGGCTATCCTTTTCGGTCGACCTTATTGCACCCACCTCAATGGGTCATGTAAGTTGTTGACTGCCAGAAAGAGAGTTAGACCCATTCCTGCTCGTAGACTTTCATGGAGACGTGTATCTCATCATTCATCGGATCATCATTCTTCACCAAACTCATCTTCTTCTAGTGCACCTTCAGATCATTCCTTATCCGGACATACACCACCAGACACCGCCGATGCTGATTCATCTACACCACAGAGATTTGTTCATCGATCACTTGCTAGGACTCCACGACATAGTGAGGCTTTTAGACGTTGGAGGTCTGCACCATTGTCTACCCCTTACCCACCGACTACATCAGAGTCATCCTTAGGTTCATCTTCTGAGAGGTCATTGGATTCATCTTCACCTTCTTCTAGGCTATCTCGCAAGAGATGTAGGTCCTCTACTGCTTCGGTACAGTCACCTACTCATGTTTCAAGGTCGATAGCCCTTACTCCTGCTGATCTTTTACCACCTCGCAAGAGGTTTAGAGATTCATACTCACCAGAGGATAGCGGAGAGGAGCATATGGAGGTGGATACTGTTGATGCAGAGGCTGTTGCAGATGTAGGTATTAGTGAGGGAGTTGTAGCTCACCCCGAGGATGGTGTAGGTATAGGATTTGAGATTGCTGCTAGTAATGTTAGGGAGGATGATGAGGAGTTTGAGGTAGAGGCTAGTGCGACAGACACGAGAGAGATCGCTGTAGATCCATTGGTTATTGGTGATAGTTCTGAGTCTTCTAGAGGAGGTATACATGATCTTGAGGATACTATTTATGATATAGTTCACTACATGTCAGAGGTTTGTATTGATAGGATTACTGAGATTGAGACCACTCAGAGATAGTTAGAGACTAGTCAGATGGTAGCTAGTGGAGAGCGAGCTGTGACAACCGTGGCTTGAGCAGGTTACTCAAACCGTAGTGTTGACCTAAATATCTGTTCTATATGTATGGGTTATGTGTTATATGTGTTTATACGTGTTTATATGTGTTTGTGTGGGATATGTGAGATTGGATAATCAATCCATTGAGCGTGATCGTCTCATTGAGATTGGATTTGTGTTGGATTTTGTGAAATTCATTTCGTTCACCTTTGGTGACAAGGAAATGATTTCGGTGATTGAAGCGGTTTCGCGTTAATTGTTTAAGTAATTATACATATACGTATTTATGTGTTAGTAATATTAGAATGAGATTAGGTTCTAGTAGTTAGAATAAGGAAGAAATGAAATTCCTATTTTTGGAAAGTTAGGATTAATAAAAATGAAAGGTTAATTATTTTTAAAGGTCTAGTAAATTGCGTTTACGCAAAAAGGTATGCTCAAATAAGCTTAGGATTTTATAAAAACTTAAGGTAAAACAAATAATTAAGTAATTAATAAATAAATAAATAAAAATATTTTTTTATACATGAATAGTAAAAAACAAATTTTAGAGGAAAAAGAAAGAAAAAAAGAATTTTAAAAAGAAACAAACTCTAATTAGAATTTATCTATAATTAGTTTGGGGGCCTATAAATACAAAATAAAATCCCATAATCCTCTCCCTTGTGAGATCGGTCGAACAAAGAGAAAAGAGGAAAAAATTATGATTTTTTACTTTTGGAAAGAAATCAAGCTTTAAGATAAGTTTTAAATTAGTCCTTGTTATCTATTATTCTTTAATCATGTAATAATTAATATGGTGAATAATTAGGGTTTCATTAAATCTGTAATTAATGATATAATAATCATCTTATAATGATTAGGGTTTAATTAGAAGCTTATGGGTGTAATTGGTTAGACTTAATTCGCGTTAGAATTTGATTTAGATTGGGGCAGAAATTAGGGTTGTGTTGTTTGGCTAATATCTCAATGATGGTAATAGCTTTTGTCATGTTTCTGGTGTCTATAACATAGCTCAGAGAGTCTAGTTTTCAGAACATCCGGCCTCGAAGGTTTTTGAGGTCGGGAAGTCATTCAAACGTCGGTTGTAAGAAAAGTTGTCAAAGCAGTAAATAAGAGTCAGATTTAGGTTAGATTACGAGGTATAAAACCCCCACTTAAAATTTGAATTAGGATTAGCCCTTTTATAGGAGTTTAGTTCTATGTGTCTATTATAAATCCCCCAAAGAAGAGCTTCTTATTTGGAGTCTAAGTATGGTTTATAGGTCCAAAAGTTTTAGTGTGCAATCAGATTCGAATTGGGACTGTTTTGAAGTTTGATTTTCTTAGGAGTACTTGTGCATGTAAATGGCTCTTGGGAATCATAAGGTAGTTAATATACTCTTAAATGAACATAGGTGATTTTTGGTATGAATTATGGAGGTCAGTAAGTAGAGGTTTTGAGTACGTTAAGTCACGTTAAAATTCTGCAGTTTTGAACAAATTGTGACTAACTAGTGAAACTTGTTAATGAAGTGGTTAAAGTTGGGTATGGTGTCGGGGTGACCCATGGGGTTAATAGAACACCTTAGACATCCATCATATGATTGTTACATGTGCATTAAGCTTTTGGCTTAGTAGCGTGTAACACGAGTTATTTTGTTGTTTAGATTTGTGCTAGTTGTTTGTGAAGCTTTTTATTGGAATCTTTTGGAAAGCTAAGCAAAGGTGAGTTTCATAGCCCCTTTTTCTCATGTTATTTTTGGATGAGAATGATGCTTGTCTTGTTGTCGTGTTAAAATGTTTTTAAGCTTGTTGTAGTTATGTGTATTGGATCGGATGAGTACGCCTACTTAGTGTTGTGATATAAGATCGGATGGGTACGCCTACCTAGTGTATGATATGTTTGGTATTGTGGATCCCAATATGCAAAACGAGGTGCGACGGTGGTAAGACCGCGTGAGCTAATATGAGGCCATGTAGCGCACATATGTAGTTGGAATGATTATGGATCGTGGGCACGTTCCATCCCATTGTTGTTATCTGTTGTCATGAATTGTTTTGGTAATTGCAGCAGCTAATTTAAAGTTTATTTTGGATATTGTTGTATGTCGTAAATCTATGATTCTTGCTCAACTTTATGTTGACGTTTTAAGCATCATTTTTAAGTAAGCTTAATGGTGCTAAGATAGAGCGAAGTGGCTAGAAGAGACCGTTGGATGCTTGGAGTTTATTTATGCTTTCTGTTTTGAATAATTGTGTTTGCATGAATTGTTTGGATTATGTTTTGCATGCCATTTATTGACGAGACCTCTTTCTCATTAATAAAGACACCATTAGGTTTTGGGTATTGTTATGACACTTTGTGTCTTTGCTTTACTTTAGTTTTCATTTTAGTATTCTCTATATAGACACCATGTGTTGTGATGATATCCATTCTTGTTTACGCCTCGCGTTTTCCGCCTTGGCGGGGTGTGACACGAGCTAGTTTGGTTGAAAGGATTAGGAGTTTGAGACTAGAGTACCTAAAGGTTCGAGCTATGTTGAGTATAAAGAGAGATCGGATTGACAATATTCGTTGGTACATGGCACTTTCACAGGAGGAGTTTCGTCAGGTTTGTAGGGATCGTGATGATACTCGGAGGAGACTTAGGAGGTTGGAGTCGTATGTTGAGAGACATTTGGGTTTTCGCCCTTAGACTAGTAGTACAATGATCATGTAGGACATTAGACTGATGGTTAGGTCTAGATGTTGGCAGTAGAAATAATCGTAAATCATGTACCTATTTTGGGTTGGTTGTAACCGAATTATGCTTTTATTCGTGAAATGAAAAGCTTGTTTTGATTCTCTCGCGTATTCATCTATATTGTTATTTACTTGTTCTGGCAAAACATGTTCTATTATATTTTCTATATAAACCTTATTTACCATTTAAAATGGCTATACCTCGTATCGAATCTCATCGTGCGTTATGTCTTGTGACATAGAAGAATGACTATCACTCACTCTGGTATGACCCCTGATGCAATCAAAGAACTCATTAACCGACGTGTGGAAGAAGCGTTGGCTACTCAAGAGGCGACCCGTGCCGCCAATGCTCTCGAGGTTAAGAATCAAAGCCAGAACGGCAGTGACGGTAATAATGGAAATAGCGGTAATGGAGATGGTGAGAATGGAAATGGTGGAATTGGAAATCCAAATGAGAATGGTAGAGGTAATAGACCTGTTGCTAGAGAATGCATATATTAGGACTTCATGAAGTGTCAACCACTCATATTTAAGGGAACGGAAGGAGTTGTCGGGTTGATAAGGTGGTTTGAGAAGATGGAAACAGTGTTCCATATCAGCAACTGCCCAGAGAAGTCCCAAGTTAAGTATGCTACTTGCACACTGTTAAATAGTGCACTAACTTTGTGGAACTCACATAAGAGGACTATTGGGACTGAGGCTGCATTTGCCATGTCATGGAGAGAGCTCATGAAGCTAATGACTAAAGTGTACTGCCCAAGGAATGAGATTTAGAAAATGGAAACTGAATTGTGGAACTTAACCGTGAAGAACAATGATTTGGCTGCTTATACTCAGAGATTTCAAGAGTTGACTATGATGTGCACCAAGATGGTCCCAGAGGAGGAGGATCGGGTTGAGAAATTCGTTGGAGGACTCCCCGATAACATCCAAGGGAATGTAATTGCTACTGAACCTACAAGACTGCAAGATGCTGTTAGGATTGCTAACAACTTAAAGGACCAAAAGTTGAAAGGTTATGCAGTAAAAAACGTTGAAAACAAAAGAAGATTGGAGGTCAATCAGAGAGACAACCGTGGTCAGCAACCACCATTCAAAAGGCCAAATGTAGGTGGTCAGAATGTAGCAAGAGCTTATACGACTGAAAACAATGAGAAGAAACCATATAATGGATTGTTGCCTCTTTGTAACATGTGTAAGCTTCATTATGAAGGACCATTCACAGTGAGATGTGGGAAGTGTAACAAAGTTGGGCCTTTGACCTGGGATTGTAAGGTCACAATCTCCACTACTTCAACTCAGAGGGGTCAAGTAGTGAATCAGAGGGTCGTAACTTGTTTCGAGTATGGAAGGCAAGGACACAACAGAAGTGATTGCCCAAAGTTGAAGGATCAAAACCATGGGAACAAAGCTGGAAACAAGAATGGAGTTGGTGAAGCAAGAGAGAAAGCATATGTGCTAGGTGGAGGAGACGCTAACCCCGATTCAAATGTCGTCAAGGGTACGTTTCTTCTCAATAATCATTATGCTTTCATACTATTCGATTCGGGTACCGATAGAAGTTTTGTATCGACTACATTTAGTACTTTGCTTGATATAACCCCCGATACTTTAGACGTTAGCTATGCTGTCAAATTAGCCGACGGAAGAATTTCTGAAACCAATACCGTGCTTAGAGGTTGTACGTTAGGATTATTAGGTCACCCATTCAATATTGACCTAATGCCGGTAGAACTTGGAAGCTTTGACTCCATCATCGGCATGGATTGGTTAGCGAACGTAATGCCGGTGATTCATTTATGATGAGAAGGTCGTGCGAATTCCCTATGGAGATGAAGTTTTAATAGTCCAAGGTGATGGAGGCAGTAGAAGAGAGAAGTTAAAGTTGAGCATTATATCATGCACAAAAACTCATAAGTATGTTGAGAAAGGATGCCTAATTTTTTTTGGCAACAAGTATCGGAAGAGGAACTGGAGGGACAAGTCGGAGGAAGAAGCGTTGACGGACGTGCCGACTTGTACGGGACTTTCTGGAGTTTTCCTGTGGGACTTACCTGGATTACCGACAATGCGAAAAGTTGAATTTCAAATTTGACTTGTCCCTGGTTTCTGCACTGTGGCTGACGCGAGCTCCGTATAGATTAGCACCGTTGGAATTGCAAGAATTGTCTACTCAATTACAAGAACTTTCTAACAAGGGATTTATAAGACCGAGTTCCTCACCCTGGGGAGCCCCGGTCTTGTTTGTCAAAAAGAAAAATGGTTCTTTTTGGATGTGTATCGATTGAACTGAAGAAGTTGACGGTGAAGAACCGATATCCACTTCTGAGAATCGATGACCTGTTTGATCAGTTGCAAGGATCAAGAGTCTACTCTAAGATCGACCTGAGATCTGGTTATCACCAACTCAGAGTTCGAGAGGAAGACATTACAAAGACAGCGTTTAGAACACACTACAGTCACTATGAGTTTCAAGTGATGCCGTTTGGACTGACCAACACATCAACGGTATTCATGGATCTGATGAATCGGGTGTGCAAACCGTATCTAGAAAAATTCGTGATCGTTTTTATTGATGACATCTTGATCTACTCTGAGAGCAAAGAAGAGCACACAGAACACCTTAAGTTAATTTTGGAGTTGCTTAAGAAGGAGGAATTATATGCCAAGTTTTCGAAGTGTGATTTGGCTGTCGAAGATACAATTTCTTGGTCATGTGATTGATAGTGAGGGCATTCACGTGGACCCATCTAAGATTGAGTCAATCAAGGATTGGGCATCGCCCAAGACTCCGACAGAGATTCGTTAATTTCTAGGTCTTGCTGGCTATTACCGACGATTTATCGAAGGTTTCTCAAAAATTGCCAAGCCTATGACGAAGCTGACTCAAAAGAACGTGAAGTTTGATTGGAGTGAAAAGGCAGAAGTTGCATTTCAACTGTTGAAGCGGAAGTTGTGTAGTGTACCGATTTTGGCTTTACCCGAAGGTAGTGAAAACTGTGTGGTTTACTGTGATGCTTCTCATAAAGGATTGGGCGCAGTTTTGATGCAAAGGGAGAAGGTCATAGCCTACGCGTCACGCTAACTTAAGATTCATGAGAAGAATTACACTACACATGACTTAGAACTGGGAGCTGTAGTATTTTCTCTCAAAATGTGGAGACATTATTTGTATGGCACGAAGTGCGTTGTGTTCACTGATCACAAGAGTTTGCAACATATTCTAGATCAGAAAAAGTTGAGCATGAGACAACGTAGATGGTTAGAGTTGTTGAGTGATTATGACTGCGAGATACGTTATCATCCGGGAAAAGCGAACGTGGTGGCGGATGCCTTGAGCTGAAGGGAATGGCCTAAGCCACTATGAGTTCGAGCTTTGGTTATGATGATTAGTCTGAACCTCCCTGTGCAGATTTTAGAAGCTCAGGTTGAGGCAAGAAAGGAGGAGAATTATGAAACAGAAGATCTATGTGGTATGATTAAGAAGCTAGAGCCACGTACTGATGGAACGTTGTGCTTAAATGGGAGAAGTTGGATACCCTATTTTGGTGACTTAAGAGAACTAATTATGCATGAGTCGAATAAGTCAAAGTATTCAGTACATCCTAGATCAGACAAGATGTACCAAGATTTAAAGAAGCTGTATTGGTGGCCGAATATGAAGCCTGGGATTGACACCTATGTCAGTAAATGTTTGACCTGTGCTAAAGTCAAGGCCGAATGCCAAAAACCATCCGGTTTGTTGGTTCAACCTGTGATCCCAATATGGAAGTGGGAGAACATTACTATGGATTTCGTAACTAAGTTACCAAAGACATCAACTGGTCAAGATACAATTTGGGTAATTGTTGACCGACTCACAAAATCTGCTCATTTCTTACCAATGAAGGAAACTGACTCAATGGAGAAGTTGACGAGACAATACTTGAAGGAAGTAGTCTCGAGGCATGGAGTGCCAGTTTTGATTATTTCTGATCGAGACAGTAAGTTTACCTCTCATTTCTAGAAATCGTTAAATGAAGCCCTAGGTACTCAATTGGATATGAGTACGGCTTACCATCTACAGACTGATGGTCAAAGTGAGAGAACCATCCAGACTTTAAAGGACATGTTACGTACTTGTGTGATGGATTTTGGGAAAGGTTGGGATAGACACCTAACTTTGGTGGAGTTTTCTTACAACAATAGTTATCACACTAGTATCAAGGCTGTACCATTTGAAGCTCTCTACGGCCGAAAATGTAGATCGCCTATTTGTTGGGCTGAGGTTGGAGACGCTCAACTCACTGGTCCGGAAATTGTTCATGAAACAACTGAGAAGATCATTCAGATCAAAAAGAGAATTCAAGCTACCCAAGATAGGCAAAAGAGTTATGCCGATAGGAGGCGTAAGCCATTAGAATTTGAGGTTAGAGACAAGGTCATGTTGAGAGTGTCGCCATGGAAAGGGGTGATACGTTTCGGCAAACGGGGGAAGCTGAACCCTCGTTATATAGGACCTTTCAAGATTATTGCTAAAGTGGGAATGCTTACTTATCGACTTGAACTTCCAGAGCAGTTAAGCTGAGCTTATAGTACCTTTCATGTTTCCAATCTGAAGAAGTGTTTCGTAGACGAACCCCTAGCTATTCCGTTAGATAAGATCCAGATTGATGACA